>JAJGRW010001271.1:48235-103984 GCA_025461045.1 Carex parvula
TTACCAAATTTTGTTAATTATGTTATGAACTATTTTAGATGTATTGTGAACTATTCTAATTGTAGTTTGTGAACTATGCAATTTTTATTTGCCTCGATTATTTATATGCTTCATTTTTGTTATTTTTATTACTTAATTACGTATACAAAAACAACATAAAATATAAACAAACACAAAACTAATGAAATAAGTCTACGACATAAATTCTTAAAATTCTACAACATAAATTCCTAAAAAATCTACTTCTTACAACGAGCCTTGAAAGTGCATGGCACAAAGTCATCATCAGAGTTTGTCTGATCTGGATCAGTCACAGCAGACGAAGTGGTAGCCTTACCAGTACACGAAACAAACTTATCGTCCGATGCTGGAGGCTCTGGATCAACTTTCTTCTTTTCAAACCAAAGCCGTAGGAGTTTTCCACAAAGTCATCGTCTGAAAGTTCATACTGAACATGTCGTCTCTTCCATTCCTCCAGCTTACATGTCTCACAATTAAAAAAATCACGACATATTGACACTTGTACTTTTTTTCTTCATTTTTACCTCGATCACTAATTGACCCTCCTCTCGCTACGCCACGATCTCGGTTGCTCGCTTTCTTACCTCGGTTGCTCGCTTTCATACTGAACTTGGAATGAATACTGTGCTCATCAGGAGAAGAAAACCCACCTTTATAGGGGTTTTATAGCGGACCGCCCAGCTGCTTGGGCGGTCAGATCAGGGTAGTGGACCGCCCAGGCGCTGGGCGTCAGGTGGGGAAAGAGGACCGCCCAGCTACGAGCAGTTAGGGTAGAATAAAAATAAATTTGGGGTTGGGAGCAGATTGATAATTTGTTTTTTTTTTGGGGTATTAATAAAAATATCGGATTATTTTTCAACATACAAATAAAAAATTATATTTATTCTTAATAATTTATATGAATTAAATAAGTTAAAAATTAACTTTTCATATTTATTCATATCAATATATTTGCAAAACTCTTGATACAATAAAAGAATTGAAATTATGTAATTATTTACTGTGCTGGAAAAAATTATAACATATATCATATATGATGATTTTATTTTAACATTCAAAATTTAAGTTATTTAGTTTTAAAAATAAAATTATGATTAAAACAAAAAAAAAATAAAGCATTTTAGACCTCTTCATTGATCAAAATTGGCAGAAATTATTTTTCATTATTAAATCATAAATAATTAAAGGATGCATTTTATGAATACGAAACCAACAAGGACATCATGTATTCATATATACTGTTGTAAAAAAAATAATTGCAAGGGGTGCAAGCCGACATACTACTGCCACCCCAGGACACAAGTTGTCTTCTTTTTATGTTAAATTCTCTTCCGTGTTTTTTAATTCCTTTAAATCTTTTTTTTTCTTTTATATAAAAAGAAGAATTGACTCGTCTTTGACCCTTTGGCGGTGGAGAGATGTTACTAGAGTTGAAAAAATAACACGCGAAACCGTCTTCATCATGAAACAGCACGGCACAACATGTATGACTGTTACGTGTCGTACTTATATGTCGCTTGTTGTGACTATTTGCATGTTGTGACCGTTTTTTTAAATTTAGCATGACACTGTACGTCACGCGAAAAATCAGCACAACACGTGATCACACGAATCACGTATAATTAGAGTCGTTAGATCTTGATCAAAAAATAAATTTTGAATAAACTAACCTAAATTATAAATAAAATAGTTAAACGTAATCAGTCATGTTTAGACATGACACTTTTAGGCACAACGTAATTTACGTACCATGATCATTCATGTAATGTAATCACCTTTAACATTTTGGTCACAGTACATCACATATAACTGTCCACTTAATCATAACACAGCACAGCACGAGATCAAAATTATATCTTGTTAGTCACGTCACATTACGACACGGTACATTTTTACCACTATATATGTTTCTCAAAATTATCACTTAAACGTTACAAAATTTGATATTTGTATTATTAAACGGAATGACTTACATATTATACATAGTAACATAACTACAACATCATATAAAATAAAAAAAAAGGTCACTGAAGGAAACATAGTAATTAAGAAAAACTCAAAATCATCTAACTGATTAAAATTTAATTATTAGGCATTGACTGTAGCTGCCATCTCTCGCTCAACGGCTAGCTTAAGGAAGCTCCCTTCTTCCAGCACCATCTGCACCGGCATAAACCCCAATCCGTTCGCTATGGCAAGCATCAACTCACAAATCTCCGATTTATACTCTTCCAGATCCACCGATCCATTTCCGTCATGGTCGAAACGAGCGAACATGCCCTGATACAACTGATCCAGCTCGTCGGTGCTCGGCACTGTACCGTCAGTGCCGAAGTGCGTCTCGATAACCCTGAGTTTCTTTAACTCGCTCGCCATCTCCGTGTAGGAGAGGAGACCGTCATGATTGGAATCGATGGCCGTGAAACGCTCTTCGACGGATTTGGTAAAGGAGTGGGAATCATTGATGAAATTGCAGATGGTGGAAGCATCTAAGATTTCAACGCTCATCTTGTGTTGATTATTATTATTGGGTTCTGATTGAGATTGTTATTTTTTGGTTTGGAGTGAGAGCTCTTTGTTGTGTTTATAATATACACCGAGTCAGAAGCCTAGAATCAGCTAGACAGATCGAATTTAAAAATGGCGGTTTACTTTGGTCACCGGTGAGGACTGAGGAGGTCAATTTCTGTGGTCACAAATCACAATCTCTTAAGCTATCAATGGATATCTCCAGTAAATCAAACAAATTGGCATAAGAAGACAAAAGGAGACATATCTGACTTCTCTCTAACGGACCTTACAGAAGAATATTGTAGAATGATTCCAATATACCAAAAAGTCTCTGTACATAATTTTCTTATCAATGAAAAATTGTAGGATGGCAAGTTGCCACCTACCATCAAAAAAATATACCAAAAAGTCGCGCAAATTGTAAATCTTAGCTTTCTACTTAAACAGAGACTATGTACTCGGTAAAGTAATCAATAAAGAATAGAGATTACAAATTCATCTTTTTCACAGTCAAAAGTAGATTCTGCGGTCACCGACTCGCTATTCAGGTTTTGTCCCCCTTAAGTTCCATTGTTTGACTCACTATAGTCATATTTTGCCGACATTTTTATTAATATCCAAAGTTAATTACATATTTTGCCGACATTTTTATTAATATCCATTGTTTGGCCGGATTCCTATTTTCCGGTCAGAATCTGAACCGGTTCTCTCAATTTTTTTTTTTAATATTTTTTATTTAGATTTTATGTTGTACTATTATTGTTGTTGTAGTATTTTCTTTTAGCATTCTCATGATAATTTATTTTATCTGAAAACTATTTTTCATAAAAGTATACATACAAAAGAACCGAAATATAAGATAATCCAAATATAAAGCACCAAATATAGTAAACCAAATATAAATAGTACAAAACTAGCCACGGTACTGCTGAAACGGAGAGGGGGAACCATCGCTCAGCCGTTACTCCGGTGTTCGCGCAGCCAGGCTCTCTCTCTCGGTGTCTCTATACCAGCATCGGCGTCGCTGCGTATCCGCTCGGCAGTATCCCATCTGTACTCATCCTAGAGACTGTCGAAACTTGCGGGGGTGTACCGAAGATGGATGCAGCGAGCCCAATCCCAAAGTCAAACTGAGTATGAGACCCGCTACCACTAGCCTCTCTATCATGTGGCATCTCTGTAACATATCGGCGTACTGGCTGTGGCGACATAAAACCCTCCTCGTATACCCCGATCTCATCGATACTGCACGAGAGGGACTCGACATCCGTAGTAAAGGACTCCTGAGGCTGAGGCTGTGGCGGTATCTCGGTCGGACCCTGCAATCATAAACATAATTTAGTAAATTTAATCTGAATGAAAAAAAAAATTGTACAAACCTGACAGCTACTGAAGTATGACATACCTGAGTCTGAAAAAAAAGGGTATTTATAGGATATAAACGGGTAAAAAAAAAAAAAAAAAAACAGCTCAGATTCTGGCCGGCTTCTGGGGGAAGAGGAAATCGGGCAGAATCTAGCCAGTTTTGATTTTTCGAAAAATCCACTGATTTGGAGTATATTTATTAATTTGTAATTAACTTTGGATATTAATAAAAATGTCGACATATTTTGTACTTATTTAGAAAAAAAATCTAAGTATATTTTCATACGGAGAATTAAAAATAAAATTATATATTCCTAATACGAATCAAAGTGTATAGTAGCCAGCCTACATGCATGTTTGTCCAAAAGATAAAGAGTTTGGCTAGTATGATATTAGTTTCATTTCAGCATATATAACATTAACCCCAAAATCTATCAGCTTGACTTCAAACGGTGAATCCAAACCGTTCAAACCGATCTATTTCATTAGTTGTGCGTTTATATGCAAAATTTATAATTTTTTTCGAATTTATTTAGTATTATATCAAGCGGTCAAATGTGTGAGTTTTTAAGTTAATTATAATGCATTCATTTTTTAACAGTTTTGACTGCTTGATTTGGTACTAAAATAACTAGAAATATAAACTTTTTGCATGTAAATGCATCACTCATAAAGTAAATCGGTTTGAACGGTTTGAATTATTTGTTTGAAGTCGATTAAATAGATTTGAAATTGGTGTTATATAGTCTGAAATGACACTGATGTCATACTGGCCAGACTCAAAAATAAAAATAAAAAGTACCGTAACATTACTCTTCATTTAATTATGTCTCTGTTTATACAACCTCTATTGTATCGGATAACCCGTAGCGGAGACAAAAAAAAAATTATATAGAAAACTTTACATAATTTACTGAAAAAATTACAATACAAATTCGTCAGAATTTTGAAAAAACACATGAAGATCAATTGAATCAATTGTTAATTATATAGTAAATTCAAGAATCAATTTTTATTTTAGTAGCAAACAGTAACACTCTATGTGATAGGTTGTGGATTCGAAATTCAGATTAAAATTATTCATGAACAATTAAATAGAAGTTGGTTGGCTAGATTTCTATATTTTAATCTCATAAAATCAAACTAATGCTTGCATGTAACAGTGAAGTAAATTGCATTAATTAAATCAAACTAATCTGATTTAAAAAATTGTGATATTTTGACTGAAATGTAGTGATGAAATAAGAGTGGTGTTGATTATTTTTTTTTTATATTTTGATATTTATGTTTATTGTGTTTATAGGATATATAATGTATTGCATGTATGCATAATTGTGGATGTATAAAAATAGTAAATATTGAATGACAGTGTATACTTTGAGATTCGAGCTAGCGCAGGGCAGTATTATTGGACTTTGAGATTTATGCCAAGTTAAAATGAACGTTCCAGATCCACTAATTGTAAAAGATTCTCTATTACAGTACCGGAGAGAATCTGAATTTGCAACTATGGTACTGAAACAGGTTTTTTTTTTTTTTTAATTTGAGGTTATTTTTGTTAATGTCCAGTGCAGGTAAAAGAAGGTACTTTTGCATTTAAATCAAGTCTTAATTTTACTATATAACAGAGAAAAGTTTGTTAGAGAGGGACTTAATCATGTCCAAATTGTACTAAAAAAAAGTTGGAATCACCCAACAAATTAAGTTCTTTGAATTTTGAAAGATTCTTAACAAAGTTATACTATGGTTTTCCTCAGTTTTTGAGCTCATTAGACTGAATTACCAGTATCAGGTAAGATTCCCACATCATACTCTGAGATAAATAATTTTTTTGTAAAAACAAATTTTATTTCTTCTCAATATATCATCACGTATACCTTATGATCATATATGACAACATACCACATCAAAATTGTTACTAGAAGGAAAACCAAAAGGAAAAATATACATATATATGAAGAATAATTCAATATATATCATCCAATTAATTAGATTAATTAATTATAGAACTAGACTGCAGCTGCCATCTCTCGCTCAACGGCTAGCTTAAGGAAGCTCCCTTCTTCGAGCACCATCTGCACCGGCATAAACCCCAATCCGTTCGCAATGGCAAGCATCAACTCACGAATCTCCGATTTATACTCTTCCAGATCCACCGATCCATTTCCGTCATGGTCGAAACGAGCAAACATGCCCTGATACAACTGATCCAGCTCGTTGGTGCTCGGCACTGTACCATCTGTGCCGAAGTGCGTCTCGATAACCCTAAGTTTCTTTAACTCGCTCGCCAACTCTGTGTAGGAGAGAAGGCCGTCATGATTTGAATCGATGGCGGTGAAACTCTCTTTGACGGATTTGGTAAAGAAATCGGAATCATTGATGAAATTGCAGATGGTGGAAGCATCTAAGATTTCAACACTCATCTTGTGTTGCTAGTGTTGCAAAAAAAGCTTATATATATTATTTGGGTTCTGGTTAAGATGGGTTATTGTGTGATCTTTTAGTTTGTACTGAGAGCTACCTGGGTTTCTGTGTGTATATATACACACACACACACACCGAGTCACAGCCTTAACAGTTTAATTCAAGGAATTCACGCGTGAATATGTGCGCGCAGTCAGCTTCAATTGGGACCTAAAGTTGGTTTGGTTCAGGCCGTTGTTTTCCTTTTTGGGGCCATGGTTTTGCCTGGCCGTAAAATATGAATACACGCGAGAGCTAATAAAATGATGAATTTCATTAAATGCTTGGTATTTTGGAGGCTTGTGATCATCAGAAATGACTTTCAAAGATCATACGTACTACACGATTGTCAAATTAGGACTTGAACTTTCTCCGTTTCATAATGAAAAAGATTTGTTAATTTAATTATATTTTCTTTTAGTAGTTGTAGCGTACTTTTAATTCATATTATTTTTTACAATCATCATAAATGTTGGAGATTGAATACCAAAAATAGAAAGAAATAAAACGGTAACGGATACCGTCGTTATCATAAATAGCAAAATAGTACAAACGGCTATATTGACCTTTTGTGATTATAAATAGGAGCTTGTTGTAATAGAAAAATAAGGTCAAATATACAAATATTTTATCCCCTCAAGACTCTTACAGCTCTCTGTCAAAATCATCAATAAAATAATTTCAAATAAAAATTAAGTTAATTTATACATATGATGTCCCTTGTTTAATATGACCTATGTAAATTTAGTCAAATTTAAAATATATCTATTATTCATCTATAGTAAAATGATATAACTATATTATTGAATTTTTCAAATAATTTACTTGATGGCTAAATAAATCTTATATTCAACAAATTTGATATGCACACTCCATATTAAAATAGGGAAGAAAATATCTTCAATTTTAAAATTTTAATTTGAACAACACCATTAAAGTTATATATCAAATAGATGTATATTAGAATTACTAATTTTTAATCCATAGTTTCCACAACTATACCCTAATAATGGTACTTCAATTAGCAACGCCTCTATTTCTTGATTATTTTGTTAGGGTATTAGATGCAGATGAGATTCATTGACAATGACTTAACTCACAAAGTCGGCAATTATTTTTCAAATCAAGCAAAAAAAAAAAAATTATAAACATGATATGTTTATCTTGTATCGAGATTGTTAAGTTAATTTATTATCAATGAATCTCTATCATTTGAATATTGTATTCAAATTTATGCTGTGTGCTGGGTGCAAATGGTTGCGGCCTTTTAAAAAAGCTGGTTGGTTTTATCGAGACTTGAAAGAACAATCTGGACCAGCTCATTAGAAACCAGATCATAGTACCATGAATTCGCATCCTCCCCGGTACCGTAAAAGGAAATCTTTTAGGATTGGTGGATCCGGGGGAATTCCGTGTTGAAAGTCAGAACTTGTGAGTGCTGGTCAAAAGGAACTGATTCCGTCGGTTTTGCATTGTGAATTTGTGATTCACGGTAAAGCGGACAGCCGCACACGTATGATTCAATAATCATTAAAAAATATACACTACGTGTATGACTCACTGCACAAGAGTGCATCTCACTCTACTCCCTGGCGAATTCACTTCACGCGCCACATTGAATCCGAACGCCTGAGTAGCACAGTCCCCACTGCTGAATTTATTTTATAAACCATATTAAAAAATAATAATTTTAGAAAACCAACATGATTACTTTTATTTTTATAAAAATTATAAGAACCGAAATATCATTTTGGTCCACTTTTTTTTTTTGTTCTGGACCGAGATGACATTTTGATCCGTATTGGTTTCACAAATTTTCAGAAAGACGGCCACAAAAAATCTGAAAAATACTCCGGACAGAAATGTCATTTCGGTCCAATTTTTTTTTTTAGAATTTGCTTAATAAATAGCAAGTTAAGAAAACATTTACATTAACAAAGATGTGTAATTCTTACTCGCTAGATTGTACCAAAAAAATTGAAAATGAAATGAAGTAAATTTAAATTTCATCTAATATTCTCTATGAGAGAGAAAAAAAAGTGATTCGGCTAAAAAGACATATTTAATTGTCTTTCGGTTTCAAATTCAATTTGACATACATCCGATATGATATATGATACACAAATGAGAAATCCAACATTATGCAAATCCTAAAAAAAAAAAAAATTGGGACCGAAATGCCATTTCGGTCCGGGCTAAAAAAACACTGGACCGAAATGGCATTTCGGTCCTTGAGTATTACACCAAAGGCTATACGGCAAACTGTGAAACCAACAGGGACCGAATTGTCATTTCGGTCTAAAAAAAAAACTACCGGACCGAAATGGCAATTCGGTTCTTATGATTTTTGAAAAAAAAAAATAATAATGTTGGTTCGATAAAATATTTTTTTCTAATTATAGTTTATAAAAAAATTTCCTCCAGTGCGCTGTGCGTAATCCTTCCGAACTTCAGCACTTCAGGAGAGCTACGTATTGATAAAAAAAAAAAAAAGCAGAGCTACGTGGCAGTACACGACTACCGTACCAAGCTATCTTCATACGTGTCAGCCAAACACTCTCTTCCGTTACAGGCCGACAGCACAAAAATTTATTCAAATATACCTGTTTCATATTAATATATCAACATACGTGTGGCTCCCACGTGTTCAACCCACGTCTCAGTGAGGTGAACCTTGTGCACCGCTCTTGGTCTGGACATACTCTGGTTTGTCCATATTAATTCTTGTGTGTCATTTCATGCCGAGATCAAGATATAGTCCGGGGGCCACTAGTGTCCGAACGGAGATCTTTTTGTGGGACCAATGACCAGTGACTTGCTTACAGTTGTTATAAATACAACGCCACATAAAACCTCTGTTTTGTGAAATTGTCCACTAGTGTTCCCCGCCAAAATTCGCTTTCTCAAAGATCTCCAAGAAAATAAATTAAGAACCTCTTATTAAAACCCAGGAAGTGAGAGAGAAAAGGATAAACCCATTGTCACTTATCCGATTAGCTCTTAAATCGCGACTTTGAATCGTTGTTTCCTGCTCACGGCGATGGATTATTCGAAACTGATAGACGATTTCTCGAATTTTACGGGGCGGAGCACGGTGGTGTCGATCTCGATTTTCGCGGCGGTGCTTTGCTTATGCATACTCATCGGACACTTGTTCGAGGAGCACAGATGGGTTAACGAATCTATCACTGCCATACTTATAGTAAGTTCCCGGTTATTTCCCTCCCTGATTAATTTGTGCTCTTAAGAAACCTTCTCGTCTGGGATTTGACGACTCGACCCTCTGTCTGCGATTCCTGTGTTTTGCACTTGATGATCGAAACGGTCCCTCGGTTTTCGTTGTCAATTTGAAGTAAGAGCAAGGAAAGAGATTGTGATGGGGTTCACAATAAGCGATATGGGAATGATATTGTTCTCTAATTTAGTAAGAGCAAGGTATAAATCATTTAACAATTATTTTTAGCTAATAAAGTATGCTAGCTCAGCTGAATTATTGAAATTGCATCTGGATTTATACAATAAGCTAATAATTATGCACTTTTAAAGTTTGAGCTTTCTCCATTTAAAAGATTTCAAAGATGTCACTTAAGCTTTTCTTTTATATTTTATATATCACTGTTTTTTTTTTTTTTTTTTTGTGTGAAGGTAGCTGGCTGTTATCGCTTATCATTTAAAAAAAAAAAAAAAAAAGATGACCGGCCAAGTCAAAGAGAAAAAATTTGTTTGAAAGTCGGTGGCAATTATCAAAAGACAATTCCATAGAACAGAATTTTATAAAATATGACAAGCAAAGTTAAATAAAAGAAATATAGGATAAATAGCTTCTACATTTTTGAAAAGGAACTAAATGCATATATAATACTGCATAAATTTTACTTCATGCCACATCAACAAGAGATGCTATTATTTTGTTGTTGGGGTTAATTTTCTCTTGTTCCTCTCCTACTGAAAGTCCAGCAACCAACCATCCAAATTCAATCCCATTGTGTGGCCTTATAGAGCATAGCTAGTCAAATTTGTCACCGAGTCTCTTATATACCACTGCCTTCCCTTTTTTTTTTGGTCTTTACATATGTGATTCCTTGAAAAAGTATTTTCCAAATACAGCACAGTTATGATGCATAGCCAGTTCATCGAGCATTTAGAGCTGATTTGCTTGGAATAAAACACAGTTGGGTTAACAAAATTTCAAATAAAGCTATTATGTTAGAGGACATAAGATTAATTACACAAGTGTCACTTGATTCCCATTTTAGCACAAAAGTTTCGACGTTTTCAGTGAGTTTACACTTTCAAAATTCAATTGTAGACTTAGGGTTTGGTTGTCCTTCAAAACAGTGCAAGTTTGAAGTCCATATACATACTGACGACTTGTTGGATACTTTCCCTGAAGAAATTGGCATAAACAACAGCACTCAGAAGGTTTTTGTAAAATAGTTTGTTCGAAAGGTTGTTCGAGACCAAAACAACACTGATTACAATGTCAGGACCAGAATTGGAGTATTAATCTTTTCAGCACTGATATTGATGGTTGCAGTTTTTCCATTCCCTTGTAAAATGTTATATACAATTTCGGTTCAACCATAGTAAGAAATTAAATCTGGATATGATGCTTATTTGGCCTTTTGTACGTCCAGTTTACCCTTTCTATTTGCTATGGGAGAGGAAAATTGAAAAGAGCAATAGTGAATGTAAAGGGTTGTATAACTTTTTTTTAGAAATAATGTTATCTTTCTTTAGCATTAAGAAAATGAAAGAGCCGGCTTTCTTGGTGTATATGTATGACTGTGAATTTTTTTGCCAGCAAATGGATTATTAGCTTTTTCTTTTTTCTTTTTTAATTTAGGGAGGCATTGTTGGGGCAATCATATTGTTTTCAAGCAAAGGCGTGAATTCGCACATACTGAGGTTTGACGAGGAACTTTTCTTCATATATTTACTGCCGCCGATTATTTTTAATGCTGGGTAGGTTTTTTAATTTATCAATAAAACTTTTGAGTTATTTCATTCAACTTTCAGAGGAAACAGATATATTTCTTTTATTGAATGAAATTTCTTTTTTTCCGTCCAGATTCCAAGTTAAGAAAAAGCAGTTCTTCCATAACTTCCTCACGATAATGTCATTTGGGGTGCTTGGGGTGTTTATCTCATTTTCCATCATTTCAGTAGGTGATTGTACTCATTATCTGATGCTCTCCTCCAACCTTTACATTTGATTTATTACTTCTGAATCTTCTAACTGGGAGTGTGAGCTGGCAGGATAAATTTTTTGAATTCTTCAATTTCGTTGATATTATCAAGTTATATAAGTAGATCTAGATATTAGAAGTTTTGTATCTTAAAAATACAGGATGGTCCATAATTTTTTCTATTGTAAAAAGAAATCCTCATTCATCTAAAGCACTTTATCAGTCAGAGAAGCAAAACTTACTCAAAATTTAGGAGCAATTTGAGAATAAAGGACTAGCAGGAAAATTTTAATTGGATTGCAGTGACCAGTTCTCATGTCAAATTGTAAATTTGACAAACTAGAGGTGTCAGGCTACAAGATATTACTAATTGTTCTTCTCACATTATTAATAGGTTGCTATTGGCTTTATCCGAAGGTTGGTTTTAGCGGGCTCAATCTACAGGATTATCTAGGTACATCACAATTTTAACCATGTTATCTCAGTTTTTTAACAACTTGAAAAGCGTTGTTCCTACTGTACAATCCACAGAAAAAATATGATTCAGATAATAGTTGCTTTTGTTATCTTAGCTCTTCATCTCTATTTTAGTAACTTGTGTCGTGCAAATAAAAATTATTATAGTTCTATATATGATACTGCTTGTTCTGTTTGCGTAATAGATATGTTACATCTTTGTTTCCTTCCAGCCCTTGGAACAATTTTTTCTTCTACAGACACCGTTTGCACGCTACAGGTAACTGGAAATTTTAAATTTGCAAAATTTCAGTACCTCAAAAAAGATCTTGAAGAAGTTAGTTCCATTGTGGTTTTTGTTTGAATAAACACATGGACTGCTTTCTTTGACGCTGTACAAACCAACTATTAGAGGATGCTTAAAGCAGTAACAAGTAGTTTTTCTGGAGATAACTGGTTGCACAATTGTAGGTGCTTAGCCAAGAAGAAACACCCAGGCTTTATAGCTTAGTATTTGGTGAAGGAGTAGTGAATGATGCTACATCAGTCGTGCTTTATAATGCAATTAAGAAAATTGATGTTTCTAGTTTAGAAGGCCGAACAGTTCTCAAGGTTCTTGGGGATTTTCTCTACCTATTCACCACTAGCACCCTTCTAGGAGTTGCAGTAAGCTTTTATTTATTTTAAATTTCTTTTCCAGTACTAACCTTTGATGTTATTCTCCTTCTAGTCTGGACTTCAATTCCATTATATATTGTGGAAACATTATGGAAATTGATATTTATTCAATTAACTATTCTTTCTTATTTGTGTTCCAGACCGGGCTTCTGACTGCTTATGGTCTTAAAGCTTTATATTTTGGCAGGTTGGTTGCCAGAGTCACCAAATATGTTATTCATCACAGCTTAAATTTTCTTAATTATACTTTTTAAACTAGTCTGAAAATTTATAGACAAGCTGATCATAAAATTTTGGAATTTTGTAGGCATTCCACAGATCGAGAAATTGCTCTTATGGCCCTAATGGCATATCTTTCTTACATGCTAGCTGAGGTCAATATATATAGTATCATTATGACAAATCACCTTTTAGTTCAAATTACGAAGGCAATAATATGCATTGCTTTACTATAAGCAGCTGACGTATGATAATTTTATTGTACAGCTTCTCCAATTAAGTGGTATATTGACAGTGTTTTTCTGTGGTATTGTGATGTCACACTATGCATGGCATAATATGAGTGAAAACTCAAGGATCACAACAAGGTACGTGAGTCTTGTAGTTGTGATAATTCTTCTTTATAGTCCAGTTATTATGTCTGTAAATTGTGACAAAACAATTTTTTTGTAGGCATATATTTGCTGCAATGTCCTTCATGGCTGAGACGATCATTTTTCTCTATGTGGGAATGGATGCTCTTGACATTGATAAATGGAAAAAAAGTGAAACGAGGTATACATATTATTTGAGTTCCTTTGTGTTATAACCTAATACAATCTCTAATTTCATCTTGAATGCTGTACTTTCTGAGTAATTTATATGATTAATGTGATTATCCATGAGAGTTTGTTCTTATCATCATATGGATGAACTCTTCATCATATTCATACCCGTCATCTTTTGATTCAGAAAATGTGTTTTACTATGTTGATAGATTGGGGACAGTGTTTGGCATATATGGTGTGACGCTATTTCTAATACTGCTTGGGCGTGCTGCTTTTGTGTTTCCATTATCTGTCATGTCAAATTACTTCAGCTCTTCTTCTGAGAGGCAACTCATTACATTCAAACACCAGGTTTTCTTCCATAGCATGTCTTCAATTTTGACACAGCTATATTTCCTTTCAATTTTCTCAAGATTGTGAAATTTAGAATTCATCAGACATTAATTGTATCAGTTGGGCCCCTTGGATTTATACAGATACAACCAGTCAATATATTAGTGAACTTGTCTCTTTCAAATTTTAACGGCTCTCTCCATTTGAATTTTCTTGCTGATTCAAGGTGGTCATATGGTGGGCAGGTCTAATGAGAGGAGCTGTATCCATTGCTCTTGCTTATAATCAGGTATACATTTAATATTTTCAACTTATGTACTGCTTGAGAAGCTCAAATTGATAATGAAGATTTTTAATATTTTTCTTACTTACTAATAAGCTAAGATTGCCAATTGATTTAAAGTGTAAGCCGATTGAGGAAATATAATTTGTTCATTTGTATACTCAATGCTTCTATTCGCTTGTGGTGATTTGTGTAGACTAGTAGACCCATCATATGCAATAATGTTAAGAGGATATTAATTGATAATGATAGAGGCATGATAGAGTTTGAACTGCTAGAAGCCTAGAACCTTTGGCTTGATGCCAAAATTTGCAAATGCAGTTCACTTTTTCAGGAGTAACATGGGACCCCATTCATGCAACAATTGTCACCAGCACAATAGTCGTTGTTCTCTTCTCCACACTGGTATGATAATCTATTTTTGCCCAGGTAGTACTTTTGATTTATATACACTTATTAAACAAAAGGATATCTGAAGCAACCAACTGTACTTCATGCATATCATAAAGAGTAACCATCTGCTTTGCTGATTTAATTATCACTATACATAATTCTTGACTATTAGAGAAACAAATTATGTAACGTACTTGATTGATAAAATTAGGAGAAAAAAAGTAGCCATTAGGTCAGTGCATCATCGCATGTTTCGTGCTTCTAGTTTCATTTGCAAATATTACCAACATGCCTTATTTGAGGGGTAAATCAAAGATATCAAGTTTTATATTGTTTTCTTGTACCAATATTCCTACAATACATGTATGTTATTTATGACAGGTATTTGGGTTTCTCACGAGGCCACTAATTTCTATGATGTTGCCACATCGCCATCAGTCTGAGACAGGTAACCATCATGGCAGCGACAATGGAAGCCCATCCAAAGATGATGATATGATTTTCCCATTTTTAACCCTGGATGATGATCCATCCTCTAGTGGTCTCCTCCAAGCAAAACAGAGTCTATCAATGCTGCTTGAGAGGCCAGTTCATACTATACATGTCCATTGGAGAAAGTTTGATGACGCTTATATGAGACCCATCTTTGGTGGGGCCCGAGCTGAGGATTGAAGAAGGTTAATGATTATAAAAGAATACTGAAGAGTTCTGAGGCATTGTATAAAGCTTTTGAAAGTGGGCATAGGCCCTGAACAGGGACGGTTTATGATGATGCATTTGTTTTCCTTTCCTCGTTATTTTTTTAGTATAATAAGAAAGCCTAAGAGCTTTTATGTTCTGAAGATCTTGAGAGCATTGAGCAATTTGTTGCAATAGTTGTCACATAAAATAGAGAATTTTCAGTTTGTTCCTGGTATAATGAAAAAGGTTTGAATGTCGTGCCAAGCGCAGTAGATCCAGAAAGGAATGTATTGGATTGACAAAAAGGAAATTTGTAGCTTGTGACTCACTTGAGATTGACTCTTAAAAAGTTCTATCTCGTTCAATTTTGGCACGGCTCATTATGAGTTCAACCTTGACTTCGTTCAGTTCGTGGTGGTTCGGTTAATTTTTCAGCTCGGTGTAAGAAGATGAAGTGTTTGCCAGTTCTTTCACTATCTTTTTGTGTCCGTCATGAGAAGACGAAACTTGTTATAAGAAAAACGTGAAATTCCTTCTGTTTGTGCCCAATTCAAGGAGCGAACTTTGTTCTTTCTTTGTATTACTATATCTTACTTTATAAAGAATCATATATTTGTCAAAATAGAGAATGTTGTATCCAGAATACCTATGGACAAGACTCTAAAATGAGGTTCTATTCTCCACAGCAGACTGGATTTTGGCGATGAAATCATCTACAGTCATGGTACCAATATCACTGCCACTGAAGCGGGATCGGATGGTGAGGGTCCCAGCCTCAACTTCCTTGGGTCCCACAACAGCCATCAGTGGTATTTTCTGCTTTTCAGCAGTTCTTATGAGTTTGGGAAGCCGCTCCCCTTGGCACATCTCGGCACGAATTCCATTTGATTTCAATCTTGCAATGACCTCACTGCAATACTTAACCTGAAATTGCATTCAAAGATACAGCTAAAAACATATAAGATGGTGATTGCCATAAAATTCTGTGGTGATCACCAGTACAATTGCTTGATTACATACATATTTCGGAACATTAATCACCAAAACAAGGATGAATACTCTTTTTTTCTGGCCTGTTTTACCATTTTCTTGTTTTTTTGCCTTCTAATTGCACGAGTAGGGTAACACAGTCCAAAATTGCAAAGTTATCGGTAACAGGATCAAATTGAGATTACTTGCAAGGTATGGATTTATAAAAGAAAAAGAAAAATAAGAAAGGGAGGGAAAGAGGATAAGGAGAATGTTGAACTAACCTCTGAATCTGTGACAGGCAAAACACGAGCTTGGATAGGGGAGATCCAAAGAGGAAAATCACCAGCATAATGCTCAATTAGGACTCCAAAAAAGCGTTCTAAAGATCCCAAAACTGCTCGGTGGATCATGATTGGCCGTCTTTTTTCTCCATTTGCATCCATATAAGTTATATTAAACCTCTCAGGCAGATTAAAATCGACCTGCAATATGGCAAATTCAATACAAAGATATGTTGCAATTTAACCTTTTTTTTTTGGCAAAGTTATTTGGTAATTTTGACTCTCGGTTTGTTTTGCTTGAGGCAATCAATGACACTCATTTTCTGAAAACCAAGGCTGTCATATTGGTATATTGTACCAGTGAGGCATTGCACCATTAATATCAGTCCACCGACCTGTTTACTCGCTCAGGTATTAAAAAGTATCCTTTATACACACATATACCCACAAGTGGTACCGGCCATAGCATTATGCTTGTACCTGTCCCTGCTAAATGGCCCGTTGATAAAATCAGAAAGATTGGGTTCTGTACATTTTAGCCCTATCCTCAAAGCCAAAAGTGAATTCTTAGAGAAAGGAAACCTCTGCAAAATAACCCTATAAGTTCAACCAATTACCTGCACAGTAGAACACTGCCATTTCCGACCAAGTGCATCCTCAATTTTCAGATCAATTTTGGGGCCGTAAAAGGCACCTCCCCCATCATCAATTTTGTAACTCCATCCCTTATCATCCAATGCTTCCCTTAAGGCAGTTGTTGCCTTCTCCCATATGTCATCACTGCCGACTGATTTCTCTGGTCGGGTTGAGAGGTTCACCTCATACCTGTCAAACCCGAATTGGAGCAGTGTTTCTTCGGTCAGATCAAGCACACCCCTGATCTCGCCCTTTATCTGGTCTTCTAAGCAAAATATGTGTGCATCATCCTGACATATAGGAACAAAGATATGTAAATCACACCGTTCAATTCTAAATGCATTTGCCAAGGATCATGTGCAACTGCGTTATCAACTTCATGATGTTCCAATCATGAAGAAAGATGATATCCTCCCTCCCTTTCTCTCAGACACATGCACACACAGTACGCAAGTGTACATGTTCGAGTAGGAAAACACATAGAATGAACTGCTGATTGTAATTATATATGGTAAGAACATTTCTGAATGTATGATGACAGCATATACTGGTACAACTGGTCTAGTACCTGAGTAAATCCTCTGACACGAAAGAGACCATGTAGACTTCCAGACAACTCATACCGGTAAACAGTTCCAAGCTCTGCAACCCTAATTGGGAAATCTTTGTAAGAATGCAATTTCCTCTTGAAAAGAAGGATGTGGTATGGGCAGTTCATGGGGCGGAGCTGGTACAACTCATTTTCCACATCAATCTGGTCATACATGCTCTCTCGGTAGAAGTCAATATGGCCACTTATTTTCCAGAGCTCAGCCTTTGCGACATGTGGCGTGTAGAGGAGTTCATAGCCACGTTGTAGGTGAATTTTTTTCCAGGAGTCTTCAATTATGTGTCTGATGATTGCACCCTTTGGGTGCCAGAATACCAACCCACCTCCTGCATCTTCCTGAAAAATATGGTGTAAATGGTAAGAAACTGGTATGCACCAGCACGTAAAAGGCTGGTACTGTTTTAGTGACTACTTCCGAGCCCCATTTTTGTACTGTTTATGCTGTTTATTCTTGGATCTTTTGGTGAGGATATTGAAGGAAAAAAGACGAATGAAATTGTAATTGCACAAACTGAACCTCAGTGGAGGCTTAGACTCAAAATGTGGGGACGATGAACCTTAATAGGCTAATAAATGCTTAAGATAAATACTTGGGGAAAAGGATCCACCTTGTACCAGTTTGATCACCTATAAGTCTTTTTCTTTCTTTTTAAACTGCACTTCACTGACTTAAAATATTTCCTTGAGACCATACAGTATAGAGTGAATTGAGGTTCATTGGGTACAATTGGAGGCACAATTTAGATCTTGGAGTTAATTAGGGCTCAAATTGAGTCAACCAAAAACAACTTGTCCAGTTGTGGGTTAATTTAGGCAAAATCAATCTGCTCTCAATGTTCTACCAAAAGAGAATTAAAGCTGAACTTTTGGACCCCTCTTGGATGCTATATTTAAATGCACTTGTTCGTAGAAGCCTACAAAACTCCCCAAGTTTGCTGGAACATTACTAAGCTACCTTTCTACAAATGACTCTAAAAACACACTTAAAATGAAAATTTTGGTGAAGTATGAATTAGAGAAACCTGTATTGAGAAGAGATCAAGGTCTTGACCAAGACGTCGGTGGTCCCGCCTCTTCGCCTCCTCCTTCAAGAAAATATATGCTTTTAACTGCTCTTCACTTTCCCAAGCAGTCCCATAAATTCTCTGTAGCATAGCATTTTTCTCATCTCCTCTCCAGTATGCCCCCGCCACAGACTCCAGCCCAATTGCCTTCTTGTCTATCTGTCCTGTCGTCTCCACATGGGGCCCAGCACACAGGTCCCACCATTCATTCCCTTCGTTAAATAAAAGGAACTAATCACCATACAAGGCAACAACAATATAGTGACATTTGCTAGCATGTGGGACAAAGGCAAATTTTTTATTAGTTAAATTTAGGAAGAAATCAATCAAAAGTTCTATTGGGTCTTCTTGGAATCAAGTTTTCATTCTGTTCTTTTGTTTGTAACCACCCATTATGGAAAATTTTGTGGGGACGAATACCATAGATCATTGATTTATTCATGCAAGTTCAAGGATAAATAATATAACCTTTTGCAACAAAAGGAACTTTTTTCATTTTCTGTTAAACTAAACTAAGGCTCAAATAAGAAACAAATATTATGCTTTATTAATAAAAAAAAAAGTTCCCTAGTAGCTAGTACTAAAACAACTGTCTTAATAAATGAAGCAAAAGCACACCTATATGATAAATGGTTATGGGTTCTTCCTTGATGCTTTGTAGAATCTCCAACTTATAAGGTTCACTGAGGGCCTCTATCCTCTTCTGAGCCTCTTCTCTGGATACCTCCTCCCTAATCAATGGGAGATTTCGGTTTATGATACGATCCTACAGATGATGATGCAAGATGTAAATTTCCTTACCTGAAACAATTAAGCGAATGAATAAACCTCAGAACTAACCTGCTTTTGAATATAGCCATTTATCTAATAGATGAACAAGGGTTACCCTGCCAGATTTTGGTACCATAAGAATCGCATCTGGAATTAGTTAAACTAGCAGGTAGCAATTTAAAAAGCATGGTATTGTATTGCTTTTAATTTTGACAAAAACTTTTTTCTCAACTTCCTAATTACTATTTGGCATAAATATAGGCATATCTGGCTATAATTACAGTAAATCCAAATAAGTAGATAATTATATCAGTTTCATTGAGGTTGGGGTGTACTTAGATCAAACGGCTAGATTAACAGCTTCGAAATGTGTTAAACATAAGAAGAAGATTAATTATGCCAAAATTGGGGCTTTACAAAAAGTTGGGTGGATAATATTAAGAGGCCGGACATGCAATTGTTGGTCCATATTTCAAAATTTGAGGGAATCCATACCATCTCCTTTTTAATTTTCTTCAGGTCCTTATCGGTAAGAGGCTCCATATCAAAGTCATAGTAAAAACCATTATCTATCCATGGTCCAATAGTAACTTTAGACCCAGGAAAAAGCTTTTGCACAGCCATGGCCATTACATGAGCACACTGAAAAAAAAAAAAAAAAAAAGTTGAATAAGAAAATGATAAACAAACATGGACTATAATGTAAATAATAACAAAAAAAAAAACATGGATTATAACGAAAATTGCTCACTGGTGCGGATCATTCACTTAAGCACCACGAGAACAAATAAAACGAAAATGAAACAATAAAGTCAAACTGTTACTAACTGGTATGACACCAATAAAGGTATACTTGCTGGTAGTTTGATCAATTCCACCAAATTGAACGCAGCATTTAATTCGAACTCTCAATAGAAAAAAAATAATAGAAAAAATTGTGAAAGGATTATCGAGTTACAGTGTGGCGAATGCGAAGTAACTTCTCAGACGATTCATTGGTGGGAAGAACGATCCTTTCTTCCTTAGAAGCTTCTTTTCCGGTGCTGGAGCTCGTTTCCTCGGTCTGAGGGGCCGGACTCGTCGCAACAGCGACGGGAGAGATGCGGTACCGTCGTCCGGACGAGCTCGCCGGATTCCTAGATGCATCGAAGGTAACGGGTCTCCGGCGAGACGAGAGGTGAGGGTTTTTACTTAGGGTTTGAGAGGGGAAGAGGCGAAGAAGAGGAGGCGAGAGCGTCGCCATTGTTTGAAAAGAGGCGAAGCTTGTGGTGCTTCTGTAAGGAAGCGTGGCGGGTTACGACTTTGGATAAAATTCGTTCAAGGCAAAATTTCAGAAGTACCCTCAGAAAATTCAGAATGTGATATTCAGATATAGTTTGATTGGCAGAAATTAAAAAAAAAAAAAACTAAAGAAAGAAAAGAACATATGTTGAATTTAAGAGTTATGGTAATTTTATTTTTCTATTAAGAGTTAGGGTAATCAGCGGTATGTTTAGTCGTACACGATAAAATTGAGAATATCAACTTGAAAAATTTAAATTGAGATAAGGATTGACAATTATTTATTGAGGGATGCTTCTATGGACATAAGGACCTATTTGTAAAATTAGCATATTTTTATTTTCAAAGTTCAAACAGTCGATCCGACCGTTCAACATTATCTCAATATTACAATGTACTTGGAGGTCAAATTTTATATTTTTCTGAATTTTTTTACTATTTATTAAGTATTTTACAAAACTAGTCAAATTCAGACCATTGAATTTTGTACCCATCTTAATAAATAGTAAAAAAATTCAAAAAAATGTAAATTTTGACCTCCAAGTACATTGTAATATGGAGAAAATGTTGAACGGTCGGATCGACTGTTTGAACTTTGAAAATGAAAATATGCTCATTTTACAAATAGATCCTTATGCCCATAGAAGAATTTGCCTTATTTATTTGGATAATTTTTAAAAACAAAGTGCAAACTTGAAATCCAGTATTGTATATATACGAAATGTATGCATTATGTCCATATAAAAATGATGAGGTTTAGTTTGTTTGTTTTTTCAAGAGTAGTGGTTTCAAATGTCTACTAATAATTTTATTATTGATAAAAAAACGTATTACAACTAGGGTGAAAACGGTATGGATAATATTCGATCCGTATTCGATCTGTATTCGAAAAATTAGATGTGGATATCCGATATCTGAATATCCGTGTGGATACGGATACTGATATGGTTTTACGTATATTTGTATCCGAATAGTAGATATATATCGTATATTTTAAGGCAAATTATTCTATGCACCTAAGGACCTATTTGTAAAATGAGCATATTTTCATTTTCAAAGTTCAAACAGTCGATCCGACCATTCAACATTATCTCCATATTAAAATGTACTTGGAGGTCAAATTTTACATTTTTTTCAATTTTTTTACTATTTATTAAGATGTGTACAAAATTCAATGGTCTGAATTTGACTAGTTTTGTAAAATACTTAATAAATAGTAAAAAAATTGAAAAAAAATGTAAAATTTGACCTCCAAGTACATTTTAATATGGAGATAATGTTAAACGGTCGGATCGACTGTTTGAACTTTGAAAATGAAAATATGCTCATTTTACAAATAGGTCCTTAGGTGCATAGAAGCATCCCTCATATTTTAATATATATTATGAAAAAATATTATTATTCACCATTAAAATTAGATAAATATTATGAACTTTGGTATTTTTTAATATTATTTTAATAAATATTCGATTTGATCCGTATCCGTATCCAGAAAATTAAAAAAGGATATGGATATGGTTTTACCACTATCTGCTCCGTATTCGCTCCGTTTTCACCCCTCATTACAACGAGTCAAATAACTCTCTTATTAAATCTAAACTTATTTATTCTCATAAAATAATGTAAACTACACTCCTAAACATGTTTAGTGTATGTTTTAGTGTACTTCAAGTGTCTTAAATTTTAACAGTTTAAAATTAATGATCACATATATAACATTAAGTGATATTCAAATTATATAAAACATGATTTAATGACTATCTATAATTTAATAATATACTTGTAAATTTAGCATTCAATTTTTAACATTGTTTACTTTAATCGAAGAAAATATGTCAAGATACTCATTATTAAATGATTCCTCCTCTCTACCTGATCTTAATTCTTTGATTTTTTTTTATGTAGACAGTTGATCTAAATTAACATTTGTTTGTGCAATACGATGATAATTCGGGCGAGAAAGATTTTGACTTATTAAAAAACAATAATTTTCCGTAGTTCATCTTCTACAATAATTTGTTTTTGAGAAGCAATGTACAATGTAAAGACAAATAAAAAGTTGAAATTAGAATCCAACATATATCGTTAGTGACGAGCGTTATCTTTGTTTTCACATTTAAATCAGGCTCGTCCATTTATCTTATGACATTACGTATGAGTAGGGCTGCTCATGAGCTAAGTTGGAGGTAACTTGGATTCGACTCATAAATCAACCGAGTGAGTAAACTCGAGTCAGTTTTGATTCGAATCAGTTTCAACTCGAATTATTAGCGGGTTGAATCTGAATTGATTCCGAACTGAGTTTCGAGTCGTGAGCTTTCTGTGCATCCCTACGTATGAGGCATTTCTCCGTCAAGCTTGAATTTTCATAATTGTGAAGTCTATATAATTTTTCATAATTGTGAATTATACATAATTTCTTATGAAGATGCAAAGATAACAAGGTATGAATTTTCAATCTGGCGTCAAAGTATCTCTTTTCTGCCGATAACAATCTGTCTGCTTTTCTGTACTACAAGAAGCATAGCTTTTTCTTTTTACATTAATATTTCAAATTTACATCTTGAACAACAAATGTTGTTATTCTATATTAGAAACAGACGTAAAATGTAGTTATTTATTAACAAAATTAAATCATCATAAGCTATCATCATCATCATCATTGCCGTTGTAACGGGAATGTCTCAACTTAGGCACTGCCAGAGCCGTACTTCTTACCTAAGAAGACGACCTGGAGCTTGTCGTAGCCAGCAAGCACACCGGCACCGGCAACAGCACGTAGGATGTTAGCACCTGCACCCTTGAAGAGGGATTTGGCGCCCTCGTTTTTCAAGATCTGAGCAAGGCAATCCATAGAGCCATTGTACTTCACCTTCTCACCAGACGTCATCATCATGCGTCTGCGCAAGGTATCAAGCGGATATGAGGCGAGACCGGCCCCAATGGTGACTAGCCAACCCAACCCAAAGCTAGCAATGAAGCTATCCTGCAAAAGCATATATGCAAACAAAATATGTCAACGGGCAGATTAATTTATTTATTTTGGGGCAGAGAGATGGCAGATTCATTTTCATATAGAAAAGGAGGGTTTTAATGCCTCCATCATGCCTCCACCTTTTCATTTTCTAATAAAAAAAATTCTAAAATTTATATATCAAAATAAAACCATTAGAGGTGATCATATTATTTTCTCTACGTGCACATAAAAAATTATCACTTTTTTATTTTGATTTTATATGAATCAAAAAATTGAAAAAGCAACGTTTGCAACCTCTTGATACTAATCAAAACAATATCTAACTGTTTTATTTTGATATTTAAGTTTTAAATTTTAAGTTATTGTAGCTTTAAAAATGGAGGCATTTGAACCCTCATAAAAAAAAAGGGTTGAAAATGCTGACCTGAAGAGATCCGACTAGAAGAACTGGCTTGAGGGAATCATACATGCCGAAGTAGAGACCACGATACACAATAATACCGACACAAGAGATGTTGAACGCACGGTAGAGACCACGGATGCCATCAGAGGAATAGGTTTTGCGGTACACGTCAACTATTCCATTGAATTGACGCTCGCCTCCCTTCTTGGTAGCCTTGGAATCGCTGGCCAGACGGGTCCTAGCATAGTCTAGGGAGTAGACGAAGAAGAGAGAGGTGGCACCTGCCAAACCACCTGATGCGAGATTTCCTGCAAACCATGGCCAGTAGCCATCGTCCTTCTTCTTGTTGAACATCCTCTTGAATTTATCCTTGAAGGCGAAGTTCAGTGCCTAGAACAAGGAGGAGAATAAATCACAATCAACCGGTGCACATCCTTTCCGAGTCTTATATAAGATACTAATTGTTGATTATTCCAATCTAACTTATAGTACACTGCTCAACCAAATGGCTTAATTCGCCTAAAATGGTTGAGACTAGATACCCCTGACAATTGGAAACTATCAATTTATATTCCAGAACTAATAAATTCAAAACAAGTACCAATAATCAGGAAAAAAAATGTCATGTTACCTACCTGTGTGGGGAAATAACGGAGGACATTGGCAGTATTGCTTCTCCAGAGAGACAACGCCCCCTCTTCTTTAATGGTACGCCCAAAGCAATCACCAATGCCCTTGTACGGTTCCGAGAGCCGGCCGGCTTTGATCATCTCATCCTGATTCTGGATCAGCAGCTTGACACGCTCAAGTGGTGCTGACGCGGTCTTAGACACAGCAGCTGAGACGCCTCCCATGAGGAAATCGACAAGGAAGCCTCCCTTGCTTTCTCAGATGGAGCCTCTGCAAAGACAGGAGAGTATGGGAGAGTTGAGCGGTAGAATGCCGGTGCAGAGTAGCTGTTTTGGGTGCGAATTGTCTGAAGGAGGCTTGAATGGAGGGGGAATTGACATCCGGCCTTATCCAGCACATTTGGGTAGTTGATTCTGTCGGCCATGATTACAGCTCAGTTTCTGCATAGATGAAATCACAAAAATTGAGTTAATGATATTGGAGAGCAAAATTCAAAGCCTGTTGCTTTTAGATCATTTTTAGAGATATAATTTACTAAGATTTGTGCAAAGAAAATTATCATGTCTAATTACCAATCACAAATTACCACTGGTCAAACTTTGACCAACAAGAGAAAAAGTTAATTTTATTTAGAAAAAATTCAGAAGTCCTCAAACTTCTTTAAAAAAAATCAAATTGGTCCTTGAAGTTAGGGGTGTTCAACCGGTCGGTTCGGGTCAAACCGAACTTTTTTTGCCGAACCGCGGTTTGAACCGAATTTTGAAAACCCAACCGAACCGACCGAATTAAAATTCCAAACCGATCTAAACCGAACCGATTAAACCGATTTAAACTTCGGTTTGTTCGGTTGAACCGAATACAAACATTTCAAGTTACAAATAAACATTTCAAAACCGGTTGGTTCGGTTCAAACCGATTTTTGATAACCACACAAGCCGGTTTTTGATAAACCAATTTACCCCGATCAATTATAAACCACACAAAATAAACCAATCCATTTTTGATTAAACCGGTTGGTTCGGTTCAAACCGATTTGGAGATTCCAAAACCGAACCGAACCATTTAAACCGAACTTCTTCAAAAACTAAACCAAACCGAACCATTTAAACCGAACAACCGATCCAATTAAACCGAAATTTTCCGGTTCGGTTTAAAACCGAATAAACCATCCATTTGAACACCCCTACTTGAAGTTCTATTTACACCAACTTTGTCCTAAATTTTTTTTCAAAAAAGAGACCAAATTAGTCTCTTTTCAAAAGGGACTAATTGAGTCCTTCCAACAATTTTTTTGGTTATGTGGATTAACTTGACATGTGGAATCAAATCCACTTCAATTTAGATTTTTGGCCTCAAGGCGAGATCACTAAAATTTTCTCTAAATCCTACTATTTTTTTTTTTTTTACAAAAGTACCCTGATTTTAACTCTCTTTTTTCCCCTTGGATCAATCAAGTGGCAAACCAGAGAGGTCTGGGTGAGAAATAGAACAATCAATGTCAGTAAAAATTTGCTAAAAGAACTAACTTAATCCCATTAACGAAATAAAAAGACAAATCTAGATTCTTTTGAAAAGCTCAAGGACCAATTTGATTTCTCAAAAAAGTTTTGAGCATTAAAATCTTAATTCTCCCTTTCTTTTTTCTGAAACACAGAGAGAAGACCATTATTTAAACAAAGAAAAGGAGTAGACAAATAAAAAGAAATAATATTTCTCCAATAACTTTGTGATGTCAACTTCCAGCCATTGAAAGTGTTTCAATGCATGGACCTTTGTTTCAAGTTATAAATATTTAAAGAGATCCGACTCATGATCGTACCATACTACAGATAGATGCCTCTGACAGAGGACCAGAAAAGTGGACCCAGTTGTCAGTGACAAAGGTATTGGACCATACCCTCTAGTCAAGGTGCAAACAAAGTTCTCTCTCGGAACAGATGAAAGAATTAAACAAGTTAATCTCTTAAAAATTAAAAGGTGGTAAAAGCATCTTATGTCTCCATCAATTGAGATCCCACTATGTAGAGATTCACACCGGACATGATGACATTAGACTATTAGTTCATCACATGACTCGCTTAATCAAACCAGAACGCTTAAGTTAAAGTATTAACAATAAATCAGATATCTAAACGATAATTAATGCTAAAACACAGTCTTGAAATGTGATACGTCCTATCTCGGGAGATGAGACCGTATGGAAAACTGGGCTGAGTTGAGTTCGCCCTGCCAAAGGTTGGCAGGCCGAGATGTGGGTTGAGGTAGGAACTCGGGGTGGATTGTGAGAGATTCGGACTCTAACCTGTATGATCTCTCTCTTTGTTCGGAATGGCGTCCCCTGTTTCATGGGGTTTACTGCCTTATATAGTTCAGCCATAACGGCCATCTCGGACGTTTATGGGGAACGTGGGCAGTTATGTCGACCATTATTGGGTCGTGGTCATTAAGCCAGCCGTTTCTGGGACGTGGGCATTAAGCTAACCGTTGCCACGGCTATCCCGTATGTCGGTTGACGTTGGCCTATATTCGGGCCATATGTTTTTTGAGGCCGCCGAGCTGGGCCTCGGCGAAAGAAATTTGTGGGCTTTTTAATACGACGTCGGGCTGGCCTTGTAAAGGTCCGAATCCCAGTCTTTCATGGTCCAATTCAGAACAATTAAAAGGGCCTGTGGAACATGGCCCTATCAAAATGAATACGAAGAAGGAAAAAGGAAACCTGAAAACTTCAAAACCCACCTTTTGGCAACCTGAAAACTTCAAAGAAGTTCGAAGAAGGAGAAAGGAATTTACAAGAAATTAATTGAGAATAGTACGAAGATAACGGAACCAAGGGCGCTTAAATAGACATATCAAAGAATCATCCGAGGAAAGGGGAGAAAACACAAACCTAAAATAAGAAACGAATCAAACGATCACTCGATACAAGGTCGAGCGATCACAGACTAACAAGCACTATACTAATTTGAGAAAAAGCAATTTGTGAAAAGTTAAACGGAAATGTAAAAGAAAGGATTCATACCTTTCAAAATTCTAGCCCAGAGAAGAGGAGATCGAGGCGAGAGCGAGAGAGATTCTTGGAAAGAGTGACAATCGCCTTTTTTTTTATTCTTCAATCCCTTTATTACCATCTTTATATAGCTGGAGGAGTTGAAGCCAGCTGGAGGAGTTGAAGCCAATCGCCTGATCGCCTCGTAGAAATTTTATGGCAATGAGCAATGAAGGATCTACCACACGATGTTGTTTCGATTAAATTTCAACGGACAGGATCAGAGGTGGCTCTGATCTGATTTGAACTTGAACCATCTCTGTCGATAGGACAAATATTACCGTTGAATCTGGATCCAACGGTGAAAACGTGAAAAGGACTTCTGCTGAAGTTATAAAACTGGAGATCAATTTTTCTTTGGTCCAAGTTTTTAGGAGACACGTTTGACTTGGCGCCGGAACCTTTACTTTTTTTTACAAGACCATAATGGCTGTGTAGGTGAACACCAAACAGCGAGCTCGTCCAATGGGTGTTGGTACCGTTGTTGATCTGGTGAGCGCACAGTTGACCCGTCAGATAGGGCGGCCGTTGAGAAAGGAAGGAGGCAAGGGGCCAGTATGATTTTTCTAGGGATGCATTAATATGAAGAGTAAAGATGTAGTCCCCCCACTTCAGTTTCCTAAACGTTCTCCTATTATAACTAACTTTTTCAATCATTGAACCACCTTGAAAAACGTGTAAAACGTGTAAAACTTGAGTCCAGTTTTTTTCTTTAAATACTTGATATCATAAGTATGAATACTTGATGAATTATATATGAATATTTGAGAAATTAGGTATGAATACTTTCCATTTTGTATGAATACTTTTCATATTAGAGTCCAGTTTTTTGGATTTAAATACTTGATATCTTAAGTATGAATACTTGATGAATTATATATAAATATTTGATATGTTAGGTATGAATACTTTTCATTTTGTATGAATACTTTTCATATTTGAATATTTGATACCTTGAAAAACGTGTAAAAGTATGCCATCATGGATCTCATTTGAAAGAGAAAAAAAAATAGAAAATGTTCGTGTTTTTAGATTTGCAAAATTCCTCATAGATCGTCCCAAAAAATTGGTTAGAATGAATGGAGAAAAAAAAAACTACCTTAAAAAACGTGTAAAAGATGAGTAGTATTGTGTTCAGTTTTTAGAGTAAATACTTGATATCTTAGGTATGAATACTTGATGAATTATATATGAATACTTGATATCTTAGGTATTCATACTTTCCATTTTGTATGTGAATTAATTTAATCAATGAATGAGGGACTGGTGGTGTGATCCACGTGACTTTTTGGTTGTGGTTCCCAATGCAGTCTGACAGTTACTGTCCCCGAAAAGTAATGGTCCCCAGTCCGTATGTGAATTAATACTTGATATCTTAGGTATGAATACTTGATGAATTATATATGAATACTTCATATCTTAGGTATTCATACTTTCCATTTTGGGACTGAATTATTGTATGTTGAATGGGGGGACTGACAGTTGTACTTTGACAGTTAGGGGGACGTTTAGGGGACTGAATGGGGGGGACTGTTAGTCGATCCCTAATATGAATTCGGATCCAGTGAAGTAATTGGGTTTTGGATCAAGATCATATGTGAAAATATGTGAAAATTCATCCTCTAAGTGAGCGCACACATCCCGACGACAAATTCGAACCGGACGGTCTCAATCCAAAATCCAAAGCTTGAGTTACTTTAGAGGATTCGGACCCATTAATATGCCTACGGGTTTGAAATAAAAAAGAAGAAGGATGCATTAATGACTGAAAAATTGTCAAGCTTATTCTAATTGGGGTTCCTTGTCAATCCTTTATTCTAGGAATTTTTTTTCAAACCATAAATAAAAAAAAAAATTTACTAAACCATCTTGATTGTTTTTGTTTTTATAAAAATCATAAGAATTGAGATGTTATTTCGGTCCGAAGTATTTTTTTTTTTCGGGACCGAGCCGTTTTCACAGGTTTTGAAAAACAAATGATGTAGATGTTGGGATAAAACTTGTGAAAACACCTCGGACCGAAATAACAATTCGGTACAAGAAAAAAAAGGTTTTCGAACTGAAATGACATCTCGTTTCTTATACTTATTGTAAAAAACAAAACAATCAAGTTGGTTTGGTAAAATCTTTTTATTTATTTATGGTTTCTAAAGAAATTTCTTTATTCTAGCACCATTTAGAAATTTCATGTTAAAGGGGCTGTTAAATGCAAATTTATTATTCAGAATAGTGTTAGAATATTATTGTTTTCTATTTTAAGAAAAAGTTAAGAGTAGATAAAAAGAGAACAGTGGTAATTTATTTTTTGTTGTCAAACACATACTATTTTGATAGTATTCTTGTATCATTTTTTGCAACTATTTCACTATACTCTTTCAACTACTATTTTATTTATATCAAAGATCTCGGTGCATTCCAATATTTTTTAATGTTATTCTCGAAAATTTAATATGCAACATCTCATAAAGAAACGAAGCTTGTACCACTGCACTAAGCTCGCAGTTTATCAACTACTATTATTGGAGCCGAAATTTTTATTTATAACATTTTAAAAAAGTAAATTAACCAAATAACCACGGTTTTCTGACAATTCTAATTCTAGCACGGCCGCAGAATGCCGGAGCGGACCCATATGAGGGGTACTGCAGAATGCCGGAGCGGACCCTCATATGGGTCCGCAGAATGCCGGAGCGGTCCCTGGGGCCGCTATATGCCGGAGCGGACCCTTTATTTTTTATTTTAGAAATACAAAATTGTAATTTGTTAAGGGTTATTTATTTAGTTTCGAATGTGGTTTAAATTGATTTTTGGTCGTATCGTATTTTAGATATGTCGTTCGTTTAAAATATTTTAGATATTTTAGATATGTGGTTTCTTTGAAATTCTTTTGTGTACTCTGAGATAATGAAATCAACAAAATAAATAAATAACAACAAAATCAAACAGACAAGAAACTAATCAACGAAATAAATAAGTATCTGACAAAACATCTACCAATACTACAAATAAGAATCTAACAAAACATCTAACAGTACAACAAATGAAAAACTACGGCTCTGGACTAAACACCGTCCTTGCCTTCTTCTTCCTAAACCCCCGACCCCGCCTGCAGAGTGGCGTCTCGTCAGTATCTGCGGAGGATGCAGAGTCGTCTGCCTGGACATCCGTGGACTGAACCGGCTCCTGGCAAACCTCCTCAATCTCGGATGTCTACTGGACCCCAGAACCAAAAACTGTGGTCTGTCCAGACTCAGCCTGCATGAATAACAATGCCTGTCTGGCAATGGGGTCATCGCGGAGGGAAGGGTGAGGTACCTGCTGTGAGGACTGGCCAGGGAACTGCGGGATGGGCTCTGTCTGAACATACCCTGACTGATAGGCAGGAGGTGCTGTCTGAGTGGGACTGTAACCCGGGGAATACAGTCCATCTCCCTCTGTGCCAAAGTCAGTGGAGATATTGAAGCCCAGGTCCTCCTCGTGTCCACCCTGTAGTAACTTACAAATTAGATAATGTATTGAATAAGAAAAAAAATCATAGTTACGTATTTTAATTTAAATTATACCTCGGTAGACATCCTAGACTGGGATCCCGTGGCCTCATGTGCGGCTCGGCGCATTAACTCGACACCTCGGTCGAACGCCTGACCGGCCATCTCAGCATCATGGATGGGTGCAAACACGTCCTCATCACCAGTGTAGGGGACATAGACATCAGGCTCGTCAGATATGTCGTCAACTGCATCAACACCGCCCAAGACAGCGCACCTCAGTAGAGAGTCGAGGCGTGCCCTGTACCCACACTAGCACACCGCAGGCACGTTATGCTTGAGGATGACCTTCCCGAGCCTCTTCCATCCCCTAGTGACGGCCATCGTAGCCCCTATGACGCAACTCTTGACAAGATATAATGCCTGAAAATTGAAAAAATTATGAAGAAGTTGTACAATTGTAAATATTAATAGTTTTGAATTTGAAACTTCAAATTAAAAATACCGTGGCTGCGAAAGGTGCGCCGGCGGGGATAATACTGTGGATCCGTCCCATACGATCCCTTGGCTTCGGTACCCACTCATGCGGGTTGTCGGCGATGCATCCCTCAAGAAATATGGTGTACGCGCCGTGATCCTGGTACCAATCTCTGTAAGGTCTGTACGAATTACAACAAATGTTAGATATTCCAATCAAAAAGCTATAGTTGAAGTTTTGAATTAATAAAAAAAATTCTTACACTGGCGCGACATCCATCTGACGGTCGGGCTCGGCCAATGGAGGATCTGCAGCTCCTGCCTCGAACACGTAATCTGCACGGGCAATCCCCCATTCCTTGCCTGCAGTGGTCTCCCTGGGATGGTGCAGCCCTCGCCAGACCTCCTCGCTGATCGGTGCCGAGGGCGGAGCAAGCTGGCGCATCCCGAACTGTCTCATGACCCGTCCGGGGTAATGGTGCTCGATGATCTATATATTTTAATACGTTAGACTGTTTTTATTAAATTAAGTCGCTTGTGTAAATAACTAGCATAAAGAAATTACGGTACCTGAAAACATATGAGCGGCACCTCTGCACGCCAGAAACGCTCTTGCTGACGACATCGCTCCGGCAGTATCTCAAGATATGACCGATGTGCGCCATCCACCTCGACCTGGAAGTATAGATTTAATATCATATATCAATTCGAACTGGAAAAAATTTAAATCAAAATAAAAACAAAAGTAAACTTACATAATCTCTGTAGGGCTCCCAAGTCACAAACTCCGGATCATCTCTGAGATGCTCGATCTCCTGTCTCCATAATGTGATGCCGAGAGACGCGCCATGCCCTGCACCCACCCAAATCTTGGGATAGCAGTACTTGGCGGCAAATGCAGGGTAGTTGTCCGGCTTTGGCTTGCCCCACTCCGGTACATCTGTCTTGTTGGCCAGGACTGGACGGCCAACAATCAGATGTGCGTAGGACCAGTGCTGTAGTAACATGCACGGTCCAATGAAGGTCTTGTTCTTCTTCAGGCAGGCTGTGTTAAGACCCCTTTACAATTTACAAAGTCAGTGTTACTACACTACGATGTATAATATTTGAAAATATTTATAAGAAGGTGTTTCTTACCTATATAGGCATGCCAGCGTGGCACCTCCCCAGTTTAACTTGCCCGCAGTGGACAGGTCGCGCAGAAGCTCGAGGTAGCATAGCCGCACCTGATCTCCATGCGAATCCGGAAACAACCGACAGGTGATCATCTCCAAAATATAGGCGCGTAGGTGTCGGTCAACAACCACCTGTTATAGATTTAAATTATAACATTACTTACAAGAAAATAAATCTAATACTATTTAAATTAAATCTTGTACAAGCAAATACCTGATCTGGTCGATCCGGAAAATCCTTGAATCTCGCCCGTAGCTTTGCCAAGCTGATGCAGCTGGGCGAGACCACGGTCTTCTCACCTCTCTTCTTCTCTTTCTGGAGATCCCCAACAGCTCCGAGCACAATGCCCGGAAGTCTCCGTACTCGACGCCCATGACCGGCTCCCAGATAATAGTCATACCCCACAGGCAACTGACGTCATGTAGGGTGACTGTCATCTCAGCATGGGGGAGATGAAAGCTGTGCGTCTCGGGACACCATCGCTCAACGAGGCCAGAAGATAAACCCTCGTCAGCATTCTCCTCGGCCATCTGGGATATCTGGTACAATCCCATCGAGCGTAAAACCCCCCCGTACGCCGGCTGGTGCCGTAGATGAGTGCGGTTGTGACGAACCGTAACCGCATCCAAACCCTGCATTTAATTAAATAATCATATCAAGTTCATTCATAAAAAATTCGGGATGAAAAATTTATAAATATGACAAATTTACTTACCCCAGTGGCAGCCTCTAAAATCCGATGCTCCGCATTCGGGTACCACAAGAAGTCACTGACCATGTCGGTGCGACTCCGGATACCCGGAACATCCGCCAATGCTGTCTCGATGTACTGAGACATCTCGTATGGCGTGGCTGTAGGGCCATGCTGTGTACCCCTACTGGAGGATGGTCTATCTCTATTGGATGCCATGCTGTATTGGATAATTTTTTGTCAAATATGAGAGTTTGGTAAAAGTCCGGTTTAAATTTGGGTACAATCTAATTAAATTTGGGTACAATTCTAATTAAATTTGAGTACAATTCTAATTAAATTTGGGTACAATCTAATTAAATTTGGGTACAATCTAATTAAATTTGGGTACAATTCTAATTAAATTTGGGTACAATTCTAATTATAAATCCTAAATTAATATCTAATTCTAAATGCTAAATCTAAACTCTAAACCTAAATCCTAATCCTAAACCCTAAACCTAAACCTAATTACTACTCTACACTAAAAATTAAAACTAGAGAAGAAGAAGAAAACTTACCCGAGGTTGAAGGGATTGAAACTTCTTAGAAATGATATGAAATCTGAAACCAGCGGCCCCTTATATAGGCTCCTGTAGGGGTCCGCTCCGGCATATAGCGGCCCCAGGGACCGCTCCGGCATTCTGCGGACCCATATGAGGGTCCGCTCCGGCATTCTGCGGCACCCCCCATATGGGTCCACTCCGGCATTCTGCGGCCGTGCTAAAACCGTGGTTATTTGGTTAATTTATTTTTTTAAAATGTTATAAATAAAAATTTCGGATTATTGGAGTACTAATCATTAATTTACCAAATGTGTGCATCTCCATTCTTATATTAAGCATGTAGATGTCCTGAGGTTAGCCAACGGATGTGATTAAAAGATGAAATTTTGGATTGAATATCAGCCCTCCAATTAAATAGTCTGTATTCTTTTTATTCTATGGATATTTTTGATGTTTTTCTATGTGTAGAAGTCTAAATTTATTTAAACACATATTCGTCACATGCAAATTGTATCATCTTTCTAATTGGTCTGATTTCTTTCTATTTTTTAAATATCATTTAAAGATTTTTTTTAGTTTATTGATAATTAATTGGTCATGTCTTCACTACTTTTCATTTGTTCATATCATTTAAGGAGTTATTTGTCATTTAATATGTTCCTTTGAATTACATTTTTGTATGAAAATATGTCAAAAAAAAAAATGTATGTTATTCAAGAAAATATGTCATTTAAGAAATGTTATTTACAAGTAGATGTTATTAAATATGTAATTTAAGAATATTATTTGTTATTTAATTTATTTTTTATGAAAATATAGCATTTTGTACGAGATTTTTTTGTTCTTTTATAATAAGTCTATGTTGCAACGTACAAACACGATGCTAGTCTATAATAATATAGAATAATATAGGATAAGACAACAAAATTTACGGACAACGCACACGAAACCTTGTCTATGAATTATTTTTTCTTTTGAAAATTAATATAAAAAAAGAAAATTTGTATGATTATTTATTTTTTTACTTAATATGATAGAATTCGCAGCACTGCTACATTTTTATTTTTTATTTTTTTAGTTTATAATATTTTGTACAAAAAAATCGAAAGGAATTCCAGAAAAATTCAAAGGAACCGTGGTAATTGCTTCTTTCATATCATGTATAAGGGAAGACAATTATACTTGTAAAGGAAATATTTGTTTGTTACCAAAAATAAAAAGAATATTTCATGGATGACTTGTACCATGCTGTAAATTTTTGTATACGAAACTATGAATATTTGCATTAAGAGAAATGAGGAAATAGAAAGCCAATTTTGATTTGATCTTCTATTTTGGTTGAATTTTCGACGAACTTTGATCTTTCTGATACACAAAATGAACAATATTCTAAAATAGTGTGCTTAAGATTCATACAGATTTCATTATCACGACGAACATAAAAATTGTCCGCACGAATCTTGATGCAGATTAAACATCATATTTGATCTGATACTCATCAAACTACTCCCGCTTTTTTTTCTTTGACATTCAATGTGCGACAACGTAGTGCCAATCACTAGGAGTGCTATCCAAAGTTGGTTGCCAACGAGACTAAGTCGAGCTAGGCAAAGTTTGAACTCGGCTCGTGTCAGTATGAGTCGAGCCCGAGTCTAACTAGATTTTAACCAAGCTAATCACGAGCCGAGCCGAGCCGAGCCGATGAGTACAAAGAGAAATACTAAAGAGTCAACAAATAACTTCATATTATTCTTGTAACGAGTTGAGAAACAAGTTGAGCCAGACCAAGTGGAGCTAGGTTAAACTTGAACTCACTAATGACCTAATTACAAGTATTTTTCAAGCTCGAGTTTTAGAGTTTTTGGGCCATCCCCAACCCAAACTCGTGTCGTAGGAAAACAAACTTTAATTTTTGTTCATGGGCCGGGTGGATGGGCCTCAACTTAATCTCAGCCCGGTCCTGCCGTCTTAGCTCAATCTGAGCTGGCTCATCAAACATCTATCGGGTTGGACTAGTTATCGGATCGAATAAGTATGAATGAGCAATTGAGCAGTATATTGTAGAAGATGGTTACAATTTACAACAGCCTGAGTTAAGAAACAACACTCTGTTTAACTGTGTAACAACTTCTCCATTGCATTCTGAAACCGGAGGTGTCCAGTAGATCATCCAATAGAATTAGCTGTAGATTTGTTCTGTTATTAACTTAGTTTTTTTTACTGAGACAGTAAGGAAGAAGCGAGGAAGGCTTGGACTTGTGGTTGTTGATTGCATCAAACAAGTAACAAGATCGAATCTGATCAGACAACAAAATTAAGAAAGAACAAGACGGGAAAGAACGGAAAATTAATAAATGAGGAGAAGATAAAGTTTCTATACAAATTTAACGATTTTTTTCATCTCAAATCGAAATGTAAAAAATGTGAATTTTTAAGGTAATTCTTCTCCTTCCATGCCTTTGCACAACGACTTATAAAGTTCGCTTAATAAACAAAAAAATAGAAATTGTTAAAGATAGCACTCTCCAATAAGCCAATAACTAACATAACAAAATAAAAAGGGAAAAATATTATCTAAGTTGAAAAGGTCAAGCAATTTGAAACAATAACAACATCTGCAAAATTGTTTTGTCCGTTATAAACTAATTTTGTAGAGATTTTTTTGTCTATGGAAAATATTAAAAAAGAAAAAAAAACGGAAATAAAGAGAGTTTTTGTAAATTTTCATGAGTAGAAATATGCTTGTTTAGGTGTTGTTGTGTGTCTCGTGACCTCGACTAAAGTTTATTGTTGTTGTTGCTAGAGGGAAGTGACTCCGAAATCTCTCTCGCTTTCAAAGTTGAAGCACCGCGAGAGATTCTCGGTTCCTCTCCCAGAGCCCCCACGACGACGGAGTGGCTCTCCAGGTCGGTCCGAGATGAAAAGCAAGCTGAAAGATAGAATGAGACCTCGCGGATCGCTACCTATAAAACAATAACAACAAACAACAACTTACACCTTGTAAGCTTTAAGCAAGAAGTAACTTGGTAAAACCATGTCTTGAAAGCGGAGACTCACACGGCAGCTAACTAGAAAGTTAACTACCGCCCAGTTAGGAGTTTGGAGCCATTCATCTACGCTAGGTTTAGTTTTAATTAAACCTAACGCCCGCTACTTGTATAGCAAAACATATGTGCCATTCATTTATTGATCACAATTTTTGAATAATAAAATTCTTACCGGTCTAAAACAATTTTTCCCATTTCTTAAATTTTCTTATTAAAATATAAAGAGTTTTAAAAAAAATAAATGAAGTATCTTAAAATTTAGATATACTAGAAAAATTTTATCTATTTTTTTTAAAAAATATTTTACATTTTAACAAAAAAAATAAAGAAAAATAACAACTGATCCAAACTGATTTAAATTTTAAATTAATAAAATTTCTACTAATCTTTCTACTCACGGAAATTTACAAATACTCTCTGTTTGTTTTTTTATATTTATTATAGACAAAATATTCTCAGTTTTGTACGCTCTCTAAATTTTCTCCGTGGAATCCGTGGTTATTCACACTTCCACGGAGCCCCAACAGGCAACAGCGACGTCTTCGAATCCCGTACGAAAGAAGGTGCTCCACGGTTGCCACGTGCTCGTTATTTTCGAAACGGTTGAATGCACGTTTGGCTGGTCCTGTTAGGCTGTTAAGCCCGGGCCATAAAATTTAGATTCGATCAAAAATTTAAAAATAGTCATATAGTATTTGATTATTCTCCAAATCCATCACAAACCAGTAACCACACCTTGAGGCTTGAGCAAAGGAGTTGCTTTTAGATACTCGCACGGGTACCCATAGCATTTAGCAATGCTACGAACGGCCGAATTTTTTATTAATAGGAAAGTAAATAAAAAAATATCGATAATGGAGAAGAAATTCGCAGAAATTTGACATATAAGAAAAACGTGATTGTCTACAACATCCGGGGGACGTTATAGTCCATCACGTCCTAATTAGCAAAATCACATTAACCACTAATTACATTCTGGACGTTATGTAGTATTATGACCTGGTTCCTAGTGAAAAAAAATTCTAACCGTTGTCTTCTATCACAGTCTGCTCCAGCGATAAAAAAACTTTGATAGTTGTTTTGCCAATGCTGTAAAAATGAAACCAAAAAATAAAAAAAAAATTCCTACAGTACTGGCCGTTATGCTCCATAACGTCCAGTGTTTTTTTTTATTAATTAGCGATGTCGGTGCTAGATTATCTGATCATTATAAACAATAACATCTACTAAAACGTTATAAATGATAACGGTTTTCCTCATTTTAGTTATTTTTTTTTTATTTTTCTATTAATAAAAAAATCGGTACGAACGGAGATCCTACAAGACGTAAGCTTGTCAGCACCACAAAAAGATTCAAGTGGACCCCACTCGGATCTTCTCTCCCTCAAATGATATATTAACTGTCCTTACACTAGGATCAACCCGTACGAGATAGTCCGAGATATATCCTATCGAAAAAACATTGATTGAATATCCGTGAGAGACCACATATTCAAAATCTAAATGAAAGATTTCTAATGAATATCAAAACAGTTATGTGACTTGAACGTTGAACCTCAACTTTATTAAAGTTTTTTGTAATGATTTTCCATTGGTTGGTGTTAACTACAGCTGCACTCCAGGTGTTACTAAACAATATTCTCTCTCTCCCTCTATTAGAATCGTTCTCCGTTCAGTACTTTCTCCTCCCAACTGTACACACTCTCTCGCGCTCTCTCTCGCTCTAATGGAATCACGAGCTCTAGCTTCCTCTCCGCTCCACAAAATCCCGATATCACGGAAACAGAGAAAACCTCATACATCCCTTTTATCCACAAATAGCAAACAATTACCCATTTCCTGCTCCTACAAGCGATCAGTCGACAGAGAGTTAACCAGGGCCGTTGAATTGGGATGCAATGGCTCTGATAAGACCTCGAAATTTGCAAATATCTTAAAGAAGGCAGCGATTGGTTTTGCAGCTGCAGCGGCGATATCAATCAACGGCTGTGATTCGTCGGTCCTGGCTGAGTCTCTCACTATAGCTTTCCCTGCTTCAAGAGCTACTGAGGTATATCTTATCTCAAGAGAATATAATAGAGATGTATATTTTAATTGTTAGAAGAAAATATAATTATGCTTCTGTGAACTTGCCAATTAAAAGGGATTTTTGTGTGAAAATGCATGCTCCAGCTAGAATTTGTTAATAGTTTGTTCAAAAGAAATCAGACTTATTTACAATCGATTATCTGTGATTCAAAATATGTATTTTTTTTTGTAACAGGTGAATACAGTGCAAAGGACCTTGGTTGAGGCATGGGGGCTAATTCGTGAGACCTTTATTGATCCTACTTTTAACCATCAAGGTCTCATCAAATATTGTATCATGCTTTTAATTTCTTACTTTCCTGTTATTATTACCCGTTTCAAAATTTTAAACTATACATATTGATATATGTACCTTTTTTGTTATGTAGACTGGGATTCAAAGCTTGAACAGACAATGGTTGAAATGTTTCCTTTAAAATCAGCTGATGCAGCTTATGGCAAAATTAGTGGAATGCTTGCTAGTCTGGGTGACCCTTTTACTAGAATTATTAGCCCAAAGGTAACCCCAACTTCAAATATCACTAATATGGATCCGTCTTGTATGGTACCAGGTGTATGACAATCATTTTAATGAATAACTAGGCTTCATTGAGGTTTGAAAATAAAATTTGGATGAAAAGACCTAATCTGAGTCGAACTAAATTGAAACCATGCTTATTAGTTCCGGGGCTGTCAGATACTAGTATGTATTGGTAGAGTTGGGTGTTAATTATTCTGGTTTTCTTTGATTTGCAGGAATACCAAAGTTTCAGAATAGGGAGTGATGGGAATTTGCAAGGAGTTGGCATCTTTATAAATACTGAACCAACTTCTGGGCACTTGGTATGTAATAAAAAACAAAAAAGAAGGAAAGAAAATGTTATTTTTCCTGATCAAGTAAATTTTTAAGAAATATTTTCATGTTTCTTTAATTGATGTTCAGGTAGTCTTGTCTTGCATTGAGGGGAGTCCAGCTGACCGTGCTGGCATTCACGAAGGAGATGAGATTGTTGAAATCAATGGTACCAAATAACTTTCTTTTTGCTACCAATATATTGTAACTGGCTGTACACTTTTGTACTAAGGAACTGATACTTGACATTTGCTTCCTTCACAGTAACAAATGATTTATGTTTCCTTTTGCTTGTTGCAATTTTTCTTTTATTATATATTATTTAAGGTGTTGCTGCCCAGCTTTACTGGTTCAGTACTAAAATGAGAGGATATTACAATTTTTCTTTTATTAAGTAATTCCCATAATTTTTTTTTTCTTTTAAAATAGGGGAGAATGTGTCCGGATTAAATGGAGAAGTTGCAGCTCAAAAATTGAGAGGTCGTGTTGGGACCACTGTCACAGTGAAACTTGTAAGTGTGGATTTCAGTCATTTAATGCAAGGGTCATGCTTTTTACCATTTTGGAGCATACTACATTTTTTGCCATTTTGTGGGTAAACTGACTAAGCTGGGTTAACTGTGAGTTCGATTGCAGAATTTTACAGGGGCGGAACCAGAAAATTGAGATTGGGGGGGGGGCTGGATAAGCAAGTATGTTGTAATTTTAATTTATAAAGGGAGCTAAATTATAATTATTAAAGGGTTCAAATGAAAATTTTCAATTTATAGGGGTGCTTAGCACCCCTTTCTATATGACTCCATCCGCCCCTGCAATTGTATACTTTGTACAATCCTGTAGTTTGTGTGCACTATGAGGGTGTAGTATCATTGTTTCGATTTTCCAACTAGTAACTTACAGCTCAGCAAGGTCGTAATTTTTCAACTGTGCAATTTCTATGTGTTTCAGGTGTCTGAAGAAGGAGATGATAAGAATGCTCATTTACAAAGAGAGGTAGGCTTCTCCTCGACCACTGCATTTTACTTTTTTGATTGATTTATTTATGTATTTATCTTTATGGTTTCAATTTTGCAACTATAGTACGACTTAATAATAACATGCTGGCTGAAAAAAATCTCAGAAAGAACTTCACATTACACTTTACAGGTTAGAATTCCAAGAGAGGTCATCAGGCTTTCACCACTTTCCAGCACAATCATCTCTCATCAATTGAATGATGGCCACGTAGCAAAGACTGGATATGTTAGACTTTCTGCATTTTCTCAGGTATCCTTTCCATCTGCTTCAATTTCAGCTAATATGCACCAGCAAAGGTCCCTCAATTCTTTTTGGGTCATAATAGAGCCCATCTGAGCTCTCAATTATGCAAATTGGGTCCCAATTAACTCAATTGAAGCAATTTGCTGTTTCTAAACTGTAAGTAAATTTCCACTTTTCTCCATTGGCTCAACCTAGCCATAGTTTATCGTCAGTAGTGCATAGAAGAAAAGAAAATGAAAAAAGTGTCCAACAAAATTGAAAAAGAGCAATCTCCAAAACTCCATTCTCCAGCGGACAAGCAGTGCAAAAAATACAACAACAAAAATAACATCTCCGTCATTCGAAGCAAACAGGAAAAAATTGTGCCCAAAAGAGAAAAAGAAAATCTACATTCAAAATTTACATCTCCAGTGCGGCAGTGCAAAATTTACATCCTCAACTTTTTGAAATCAGTTCGTTTTTTAATATTGAGATTTACATTTATTTGTAAATTTCTGAAATATTATTATTTATTATAACTTTTAGATAAAAGTTGATTTTACTTTCATGCTAAATTCAAAAGGGTTAATTTTACTTTAATTCATACTAAATTGTTAATATGTTATTCTTCTCTATTCAGGGTGTTTATTAGATTATTAAATTTTTAGTTTGATTTTGATAGGCATAACATGTTATTGGTGTTAGTGATCTATTATGTCTTTTTATGAAATCAAATAGTAAAGGTCTTATTATCTTGGATACTATTATATTATATAAATTTTATTTTTTTAAATAATATTTAGCCCCCCCCATACTCAAATCCTAGTTCCGCCACTGAGTGCAAATGAGCATAAATAAAAAAAAATGATGGTAGAAACTTAAATCAAGCCGGTATGCATCCTGACTGGTACATTCTGGAAAGGAACTTAATACCATAATGCATTTATGTTATACATGCTTTTTTTCAGATTAAATTATATTATATTGGAGTCTAACTTTAGTTCACCTATTACTATAGAATATATCACTGAACATGTAATGTTTCTGTAAATCAGACAGCTGCGTCTGAAATGGAGAATGTAATAACAGACATGGAGAACCAAGGCGTCCAATCATACATCCTAGATCTGCGCAACAACCCAGTTTGTTCTCATCTTTCTTTTGGAATTTATTATTTTCTTAATTTTTTTTATCTTTTTTTTACAAATCGCAGCTAATTATACTGAGTTACAAATGACCCCAATTTTTTGATATTTGTAATTAAAAGTAATGTCTCTGAAACTTATGCAATACTAGGTTACAGATCACCTTGGATTTTTCATTTTAACTCAATCATACATCTCAAGGAACCAATATCTAAATTTGCTTACCTTGATTTTGGGATAGGGGCAAGGTTGTCAATTGTTTGGGGGTTTCCATTTTTGGCAATGTTTTAAAATGCGGTTTCTATGCGGTATGCGGAAGGCCGCCGCATACTGCATATACGGTATGGCCGCATATGCGGATTTTAAAATGAGAATTCATATAATATATATAAACAAGTATGCGGTAGTATGCGGCCGAATATGTGGTAAAAATATGCCGCCAAATATGCGATAATAATATAGGCCACATATGCGGAAACTGCATATATTGACCGCATACAAATTTCTATGCGGATTACAACCGAATACGCATATGCGGCCGCATAGACTGTATTTTATTACACTGATTTTTGGCCTCACTAATCTAACAGTTTGGTGTTATTTACTGAAAGTCTACAAAGACTTGTTAGTTGCATATGCCATAAATATTGGGTGCTATCGCAAATGACAAAATATTGGATACAAAACAAAAGGGAATATTTCCTCTAGGAAGTTTGCATGCATAATTTCAGATTTGTCTATTTATATTTTATGAAGGGTGGATTGGTAAAAGCTGGGCTGGATGTTGCACAAATATGGTTAGACGGAGATGAAACCCTTGTGAACACAGTAGATAGAGATGGAAATATGCTGCCCATTAGTTTGGTCGAAAGCCATGCTTTGACACATGACCCTCTTGTAGTGCTAGTAAGTATTCAACTTTTTTTGGCTCTATTAAGATTCTTCATTTCACTATATTTATTTAATTTAAAATGTAAATAATTACATTCTTTCAGTTTCCTCCCTTTCTGTTTTTTTTTTTCTTTTCTAATAAGTTGATCATTTAAATTTGAGTTACTAATCGGATCAGTGTCGATAACAATAGAGAACAGATAAATGTATAAAATTAGAAATAAAAGAAATCAAATGCAGGTGAATGAGGGGAGTGCCAGTGCAAGTGAAATTCTGGCAGGAGCATTACATGATAATGGTCGCGCAATTCTTGTTGGACACAAAACCTTTGGCAAAGGAAAAATTCAGGTACTCCTTTCTTCATCTCAGTGTTTTGTCTATAATATATGTTTGATCTAAAGCTTTGGTGCCGGTTGTGCTCCCTGTTTAAAATTATGAATCTTGACAATCATCCCTTAATGATCTCCTTGCAGAGCGTGACGGAATTGAATGATGGATCAGCCTTATTCATCACAGTCGCAAATACTTATCACCTGCACTACACGAAATCGATCAGGTCGGCATAGCACCTGACATACAGTGCATGCCTGATGCGCTAAATGCTGCTGAACCTTTTCAATCAAAGGATAAAACCAAGGCGTCTTCCCTGGAGATGGATTCTTGCATCATGGTGGCAGAGCATGAACTCGAGGTGCAACAATCGAAAGGATCCGCTTCATAAGCTCAAAAGTTGATGTTAGTAAACCCAAACCTGTGTATAGTTTAGCAATTTAGTGCTTGTTCAGATATAATATGAACGGGTCAATGTGTATAAATTTAAATACGTCAATTTCTCTATGAGGTATGACGAGAAATGACAGATGTGAAGTATATATAGTCAAAGCATGGTCAGTCTAATTAAAAGGTATATTGTAAGTCGAGAACTATATATTGTATAATGTATATTATTATAAGATAAATTACTGCAAAAATATATAACATTTGTGAATTTAAGATGCACAACCCAAACTGATCTCTTCATAATTTTTATCATCATTGTTAGTACTTAATCAGTTGTCGTAGTTTTATTTATAAATTTATGACATGAACAGCTTAGGTCAATATGTGTCTAAAGAAAGGTGTTTGAATTGCTGTGTTGTCTCAGGCAGGTGCGAATAGCCAATCTCATCTTCGCATGGACGGTCGCTGAACTAAGCTCGCATTCAGTACCAGACATAAAACTGCATTACCAGACAATAACAATACTTACAAAAAAAAAAGTCTATAAATTAAAAAAAAAAAAAAAAACTGGACAATAATTTTTAACATATGACGCTACTATACACAGTAATTAGCAAAATTACAAATTAAAATATAATCCATAAAATTAACAAAATTAATAGTACATAACAAGCGAGTTGGAGTCAATTCGAACTCTTAACTCGTGAACTAAAGGAGCTAACTGGCTCAAGTCAATTCCAATTTGAAATGATTCCGAGCAAGCTGTCAGCGAGTTGAATCTGAGTTCTGAACGATCCACGAGCATTTTGTGCAACCTACGTAGGGGTGTAAACGGATCGGATATTATCCGATTCGTATCTGTATTTGAAATTATCCGTATCCGTATCCGAAAAATTATAACGGATAAGAATACAGTAAATTTTTTAACTATCCGTAACTATCTGTATTCGACCGTTTACACTCCTACCACATCAAATGTACTCTATGTTCTTCAATTGATTTATTAAATTGCATAAATATACCAATGCTTTATTAAACTGTATATACATATATATTCTGATGAATAATATAACACTATGACATGATTAGTGACTAATGTTTTGATAATATTATATATGTTTTGTAACTAACAAATTTATTATAAAAAATATTACATCTAAATATCTAATTTATAAATGAACAAATTATATTGAATAAATGCCGAATTTCAATTAAACCACTAAAAGAATTTTAAACTATATTTGAGACTTAGGAAAGTTAGAATTTTGAATTTTGGCTCATATGCATTTTCAATTTTAAAAAACAAAACAAAAAAAAAGTTCAAGGGGGTGCTATTTCAAAGTTCGGACAATTCCAAGGCTATGATTTGGAAGTTATGAATTTCATGATTTTTTATAATTCAAAAATCCGGTCTTTGTGATTTGGAAATCCGGCCATCCTGTTCTAAATAAATGGAAAACTTGACAGTGTGTTAGGGTATGCTTTTAATTGGGAATACGCGAAGGGAGGGGAAGGTAGAAACACTGTGTGGAGGGGAGACGTTGTCAGACCGTTCGGTCAGGTGCGACTTCTGTTTCATAAGAGGAGAATATGAGGAGAGTGTTACTGTTCGGAGGTGAAGACCGTGTACATTTTTGGCGAAATCTTTCACTCCAAATTGGAGTGTAAGTTTAGTATTCGGAAGGAAGCCTCATCCCCAGGAGAGCAGGTTGGGTCCGATGGGTTTCGGGACCGTCCGATCTGCTTAACGATTTGTGCACATGTATTTTAAAGCAGACATGAAAATTACAGGCATGAATCTTAAAGCAGATCGGACGGTCATCGAACCCATCGAACTCACTTTGAGTCCGATGGGCATCGGACCCAAATTGACCTCCATCCCTAGAAACCTTCCTTCCATTTCCATTAATGCGATTTCATTCTATTTTGTGGAGCACAATCTTAGTGAATTTTTTTTCTTGTTTGTGTCAGAAAAAAAAAAATAGTTAGGACCGTGATTTCACATTTTCGGTCTTCTTAAATTTAAAAATTCGTTTAACATTTTCCTAGAAAATTAATTTAGAATTTCATTTTATTAAATAAAAAAAGCGGAATATATTTTTTTTCATTTCATTTAAGTGGATCTGCTTCTTAATCTTAATTATATAGATCTTCAAAATCGGAAATTTTTATTGGTAACATATATAAAAAGGGATTAAATCTTGCCATTTTATTCGTTGGTAAAACATTTGTAGAAATTCTGAAATGTAGCTTTATTAAAGGGATGACCAGAATGGAGTACATATTTTCTGTTCCATCTCTCTAAAACAGCTCAACTTTTATTCCGCTGACTGTAGGCCCCACAGATACAAAGAACGGAAATAGTAACATAAAATCCGGTCACCAAAATGAAATCAATGACGGGTGGAGTTTCTGTCCAAAGGACTCTGGACAAAGTCTCATCCAAAGGCAGTCTTAAGCCGTCCGATTTGATTTAAAATTTGTATCAACGGTTTAGATTTACGGAATCATTTAAATTTATTAAGTTTTAAAATGTTCGCACGAATCTTAATGCAAATCAGACGGTCATGTCTAGCATTTGATGAGATTTTGTCCAAAGCCATTTGGACAAATCCAATTCCATCAATGACCGACTTTCAACGGTACGCTCGGCGCACAGGGCAGTATGGTCATTTTATTTACCAGCGCTGGAATATCCGGGTCGGTATTTGTTTAACGGAGGTGGGTCCTATCTTACCAAACCCTAAACAATTGGCGGAGAGGCAGAGAAGGAAGGAGAGACGAAGGGAAAAAAAAAAAATTAATAAAATAAAATTAAGACGATAGGTCGATAGCTCCTGATTTCTCTTGCCATCTCAAATCGGCCTAGTGTCTCTCATCATGTCTAAAAGGTACTCAATTCAGCTGCTCTCTGTATGTAATTGAAATCAATTTCGGATTCGAGATTGCATCTCGTTTTATTTTCAAAGACATACCTATTGGCCTTCGCAATGATTTTCCTATACAATGATCTAGTATAATTTAGAATTCTATATGAATGAATCTTCACAGTTGTAAGTATATATGCATTATTAGCACCGGTTCGTTGTGGGAGGAAGAGGAGATGGGGCCACCGGGGAAGGGGGGTGGGGGTGGCGGCGGTTTGGGGGGAGGGTTCTTCCGTATTTGATTGGTTTTTATGAAATTTATATTAATGTTTTACAAGAACTATTTGGTCATGGCCAATATTTCGGATATATATAGAAAACCTTTGGAGTTAACAAATTTACATAACCATTCTCTGGGGTGGTGATGCTTGCTGTACCAAATCTGTGCTGCATAATACGAGTTCACTTTTAATGTTCAAGAACTTGTGCAAGCTAAATTAAAATGCATCTAAACAGAAGAAAGAGGAGGACATAAATGATCTCAGAGAACAGGACTAATGGGACCGAAACCCAGTATCCTTCTGGTACATTACCATACCAAACCTTACAACTATGTTACATGAATTCCAAATGACAATTATTGGTTCAACAAGGAATTTTTTATGAGCACCAAATATTATCTGAAAATAAAGATGATATGTTTTAAAACAATATAGGTGTATTGGTTATTTATTTCTTTCAATGCGCCAACTTCTAACATGGAAATTGTATCTGATTGATCAGGGTTTTGTGCAAATTCTACATGCACGGTGCATGCCTCAAAGGGGAGTACTGTGAGTTCTCTCATGACCGGACTGATCCACCGAATAATGTAAATTTCTGTTGCACTTTGTATTACTACTTGTTTTCGTTTGATTCTAGATGCAACTGACCTAATCTTGTTTGTTATCATACCAGATTTGCACATTCTACCAGAGAGGTGTGTGCTCATATGGTGCCAGATGCCGGTACGACCATGTCAAGCCCTCTCGCAGCCAACCTATCACCCCACCGCTACCTGTTCAATCAAATACCAGGCCTTCAGCCTCTTATCCTAGCCTTTCTCCTCCATCTTCCCACTCTCCGGTCAAACCTACATGGTCAACTGAAAGCCATATTCTCTCAGAGGAGCCAACTGGATCCATACCTGTTAACCCTGAGGAAATGCCGATTTGCTCTTTTGCTGCTGCGGGCTTATGCCCATATGGTGAGACGTGCATGCAAATGCATGGGGACACTTGCCCCATATGCGGGAAGCAGTGCCTCCACCCGTACCGCCCTGAGGAAAGGGAAGAGCACCTGAGGTTCTGCCAGAGGAACAACAGGTACATGATATGCTTTTCTCGATGTGAGTTTTGTATGTATAGGTTGGATGTTATTGTGCTTTTGTGTTATTTACATAGTGTTAGAATTTGCGTGCATTGGAGATGGCAATATCTGATCAGATAATTTAGTGAAACTAACCTATATCTCTATTGAAAGGGCATTGATAGCAGATATGATGATTAAGAAATCAATTCATTGTACTCATGTATGACGGGAATGAATTGCATAAGAAATGGTTTGCAATCTCTAATCCTTATTCTATTTCACTTTACCTCTTCAGGGATTTTATTTTTCCCCTCCAAAATTCAGTCTGTACTTGTGTACTGGATATCATACCCTTTAGTGCCCCTTTATATCTTTTTATGTACAAATTGTTGGTTGGTCATGCTGCTTCAGCCTGAATTATCCTCAATTTCCATGAATTAAGGGAAGACAAGAAAAAAGAAACAACCATTGAGAACTTTATGAATTAGGCTAAGGTAACTGTGTGGTTTTAAATGGTGTTTGAATTTGTACGAATCAAGCATGAAAATATCTGATCAAATTGTGTACTGTAACTACCGATATTTTTATCAGGAAAGAATAAAAATGGACATATGGCATAATTTCTGGAAAATCTCATTCCATAGCAAAATGCTATCATTGTTAGCGTTTTGGGCTGTTCTCAAACGCTAGCAATGCTAACATTTGGAAGGGTTCTCCCAGACACTACCAGTCTGATAGGCGTTTGAGGATACTTTAAATTGGAAGTTGCTATCGATTTGACATGGGGAACCGCTCTCGTGGTAGTACTGTATTCATGTGGACCTGGAAACCTTTTTGAACTATTTTCATAGCGTGATTATTTAATGTTGCAAATGTTATGCTATGCCTGTGGTGTAATATAACAGAAAGACATATAAGTCACGTGAAGACAAATTCTTTGTTCTAATCCTTCAACAAAAATATGGCTCGCAGCTGTTGTTTGTTATATAAACTAAATCTGTAGTTCTAATTGTTGGGGAAGAGAACGATCTAGGGAGTAGAGACAGGAAGGCACTTTATTATATTATTACTGTCAGTGCCTTTATTTGAAACGGAGCGAGGTAGTATGAGTAGTCAACAAATAATGAGAAAAGTTGAAATGCTGGCATTGCCAGTGTTTTCCAAAGCCTCAAATGCTGACAATGACAGCTTTTCACAAGGATCTCAAATGCTGGCATTGTCAGTGTTTCTCCTCTCACATATTGCTGCTGTTTTTTCTGTGGATGAGATTTTTGGGAAATGATGTCATATGTTGATTTTTATTTTTTTAAGTACTGCAGAAAAAAGTCAGCTGGAACTAACCCGTATCTCTATCCAAAGGCATTTTGTAGCAGATGATACAGGGACTATTATCAAAATTTTATTGTACTTAAATATAAATATGGTGGAGTTGCATGTGACACTGCTATTGCATTATCTGATTCTCGTTTATTCCACTTTGTGACTCTTCAAGAATTTCATTGTTTCCCCTCAAAATTCAGCCTGTCCTCATGTACAGAATCTCTCAATATCCTTGAGTACCAGTTTAATTCCTTTTATGTAGAGATTGTTTTTTGGGCCTCAATTATCCTCAATTTCACCAATTAGGCCAAGACAAACAGAAAACAAAAAGAAATACAGAGAAATGCGGTTAGTCTTATTACCCTACATTATTTGTTTAGGCGGCTGGAGGCATTGAGGAAGAGCCAGGACATAGAGTGCAGTGTTTGCCTGGAGAAGGTGCTGTCGAAACCAACAGCAGCAGAGAGGAAGTTTGGGCTGCTGTCAGAGTGTGACCACCCATTTTGTGTGTCGTGCATCCGCAACTGGCGCAGCAACTCCCTTCACGACTCGGGCATTGATGTCAACCAGGCTGTGCGTGCCTGCCCAATCTGCCGTCGCCTGTCCTACTACGTCATACCCAGTATTTTATGGTATTTCTCCAAGGAGGAGAAGGATGAGATTATGGATAGCTACAAGGCCAAGCTCAAGTATGTGTTTAGGTTATTGGGTCTTGCAGTGTTCTCTCTTTAAGGTGGTACCTTTGGGGTTGGACTTGCTGCATTTGTGTGCTTAGATAGGCTTAAAAAAGCCTTATAGGACCTAAAATACATAAACAAAGAAGTGTTACGTGTAGTGTATACTGTATAATAGCCTAGTACCAGCCTGGTTTTGGTGACAAGATTCAAGGAGTGAAAGACTACCGAGCTAAAGTATGGTGCCATTTCAGTGCTTTTTTGGTTTTTACTTTTTTAAGTACCTTCGTTTTGTTACGGTCTGTTAGTGGTTGGATCACTATTCTGTGCCAGTGTCTTCCAAATATTGACACTTACAAAATGCTAGCCTCAGTTATTCTTTCTCTATTTTTTTTTTTAAAATACCTTGCGGAAGCATCAAAGCAGTAATTCAGGCCATAGAACCTGAAGGTCCTCGAGGACCCCAACTGAAAAAAATTGAAACAAAAATACGACAAAAGAAAAAAATAAAAATCAACTGGCTTTGTGACATGAGTCCTTGATTCTAATTCTTCTTTTTGAAGCAATTGATATAATGGTTTTCTCTTTAAATTGAATTTGACAAATAAATGTTCCTTCCCAGGTCTATTGATTGCAAGTACTTTGATTTTGGAAATGGGTCCTGTCCTTTTGGTACCAGCTGCTTTTACAAGGTATGTTCTTTTTATAGGCCAGTTACATAGCAATAATCACCAATAGACAATTTTAGGAGTTGATTCTAAAGTGGATGTATGGGAATTGCCATGACCAGCATGGTAAAGGGACCAGATCCCAAATGATCAACCAAGGACGAAATTGATGATATTTTTTAAGCTAAAGTTATCACAGGAAATTCATGTTCATGCAAACAATCCACTTTCTGTATGATACATTGTTTTTGGCTTAATTTCAGCATGCGTACAGAGACGGAAGTCTAGAAGAGATCAAGCTCAGACATGTTGATGCAGATGAAGGAAGCACTGTCATTGTGAAAATGATTAGGTTCTACCACCGCTCCTCCCCCCCTCTCTCCCCTTTGTGGTTGATGAGTTATTTTTTGACAAATTCTACTGCTGTACTTGACATGCACACCAAAAACTTGGAATTATTATGCAAAAGAGTATTTTCCCCTAAACTCCAAATCACAGGGAGGATTTTTTTAATGAAATACCCACACTACCGTTGTGTGTTTTGTGCAAAGAAACAGCGGAAAGGTACTTTTGAGTATCTAATTGAAGTATGGGAGGGTGGGGGGAAGGTTGTAAGAGACATTTTCTCCCATAGGGGGTATGTGCAGAAAAAATTCCAAATTTTTATTTGCAAATGTGAGTTCCCATTAGGGTACTTGTTAATTACCCTTAAAGGCAAACAGGAAGCTGTACAATAACCACCACAGGTAGGTCTGAGTGTTCAAATCCGTGCAATTTACTATTTCAATCTGCTGAAACATCTTTAATTGATGTATGTTGTTTGCATGTAAAATTTGATTTAACTGACAGGCTCTCCGACTTCTTCAATGATATGAATCTTTAGTTCTTGGTTTTCATACTTGGCCTCACGTACTAATGTAAGCACTTGACATTTTTTTTATTAAATAATTTTAATTTTATTTTCTGCATGTAGATATGGATATCAAATGTACGTTACTTGAACAAGAATATAGCTAATACTGCATTGTTAATATATTTTTCTTTACTTCAACCATATGATCTTAAATATTTTATCTTCTAGGCCCGAAAATCGTGCCATGTTGAGAGAATCAAGTTAGGATTTCACCCAAAAAATTAAAATATTGTCAAGGAATGCAGATCACGTGTTACCTTAATTTTAGTTTAATATGAGCTGTTGTTAAATTAGGCAGTACTATAACCTTTAAAGTCAAACAGCATCTTTCTTTTTTTCTGCTTTTTTACATTTATGTTTTTATTTTGAACTGTAGAATTCTAGTGGAAGGCGCTACAAAGATTAAAAGGCGGCCAAAAGAATGAAGAGGACAAAAAACTTCTTAGGAAGTGTTGGCCTATTTAAATTTCCAGAAACATTTTAGTGTGAAAATAACCAAAAAAGATTTGTAAATAAGTTGTGCATTAGACGGTAGAAAATGCAGCAACCCTGTGAAAGTGTGAATAAAGTTCAGAGGTATCTCTTTTGTACATTTTTTATTTTCTTAGGTTGCAACAGTATTATTTATTATTTATAAAGGTAAATTTTGCCAACATCTATCATATTTGTTTCAGCTTAATTGAAATTTTGTGGCATAAATATTAGTTTGAATTGATCAGTTTACCTTGTTTGTTGTGCTATCTCAAATTTATCCTAATTTTGTTTTCGCTGTTGTGTTTAATTCTTATAAATTCCTTCTTTAGTAACTTCTACAACACTCATCCTATTTTTCTGGCGAGGGATCAAATGCCCACATTTTTTTTGTGACGCTCAATTTATCTTGGCATTACAAACTTGTGAACCAATTTCGCGTGGCATTAAAATTTATGTTGTTGTACTTATTGTTGCTCTCTTTTTACATAAGCTCGTAATTGATCAAAGATGGCTTCTGATGTTTGAAAAAGGATAATCCCTGAGAGGAACATAAATAGAATGTGCTAATATTATCTTGGCAGTTGAATCTTTCAAACTACTAGAAGCACGTACACTTTCTAATATGTTCTGTTGACCTCAAATAAAATAACTACTGGTATCGTTTAATGTAGTAATTAATCAAGCATGCTTATTTGCATCTTCACTAAAATATTGACAACTGTGATTTGAATCTATCTTATGGTATCGACATTCAGAGTAAGAAATAGTAGTCTTAATTAATAACAAAAAATAATTATAGAGGATGCAGCCAATGTTAGACGAAGCTTTCAGATAATACAAGCAGTCCAGGTTCTCAGTTTTTAATTTTTTTTTTTTTGTGGTGTAGATTATGTTATAAGCCGGTTGCCACTAGCAGGTGGATTCCAGGAACTTCTTTTTCTACTGATACTCAAAACATGTTCAATTAATATTAAATGCTAGTGTCTGTTACTTGGAGCAAATTATGCAGAAAAAAAAATATGAGATTCGTACAAGAGATTTCATGTTGAAAAATAGAGAGAATAAAAACTGAGGAGAATTGATTCTTTGTAACAATTGTTGTGTTTTCTTCTATTGATTTGTGTGATATTTATACAGGAGAGGGAAATATAGCCGTTACACTGTTTCTATATTTGATAAACCTTGATTTTTTTTTTTCCTGTTTCTAAATATACAAAAAGATTTGATCTTATTTCCTCAATCAAATCATATCTCCAGATCTGTGATGATACTAAATCTGAGATCTTGATTTAATTTCGGATCTTAATTTATTTTCCGACATAGTGTTAAAGAAATGTTTTTGTTATATTATTTTCTGTTTTCTTGAGGAATGGTGGGAATCAAAGGTTAACAATATATTTTATCAAATTGTAAATAGAACATTGTCTTTGAGTACTAGTTCAAAGATCGGTTGTCAAGGCTGGACTAAATGCTCATTTTTTGGGGAATAAATGCACAAATAATAAGCAGCAGTGGCATTTTTTAAACAGGAAATTTCATAGCAGGTGGTAATTTCAATTTAGAAATTGATTATTGGCTATTAGTAGGAAATAATAGAATATTCAGCTACAAATTTTTCAGATAATATATATGAAAATTAAACACACTTTACATTTCCTTGCACTATGTAATCCAGAAGGGCTTGTCAGGAAAATTTTCAGTCTTAGGATGTTTTGAGAATATAATCAATTATGCTGCAACATTGTCCAATTTAAAAAAAAAACAAGCCCTTCCTCACTGTTTTTACTTTTTAGTGAAATCTGTTGGTTTGTGCGGAACATGGTTCAAAAAATCGGAATCGGAATCGGAATCGGATTTTTGACCGTGGAATCCGAATCGGATGAATCGGCCGGAATCGGAAGAATCGGATCGGTAACTCGGGTTTTTTTGGCAGAAGCCTTGTTTTGTAGCTAAAAACAAAAGATGAGGGCTTATCAGAAAAAATTTGGACTTTTTTGTGATAAATTAATAAATGAGGGCCTTTCAGTAAAATTTTCCCAATGACCTATTTCCCCTGTCGCTGCCCTCTAATCCTCTCTTTCAATTGATGAAAGGAAGAGATTATTTAAACCATTTGAATACAAATTTTGGGTCCGGCACCTCTCTTCCTCTCTTCCCGTGTTTCACTGACAGTGGACCCCACGCACCTCTCTTCCTTCTCTTTTTCCCTTCTCTCCCGTTCGCGCAAGAAACAGGAAGCGAAATTTTGTGTCCGGCACCTCTCTTCCTCTCTTCCCGTGTTTCACCGACAGTGGACCCCACGCACCTGTCTTCCTTCTCTTTTTCCCTTCTCTCCCGTTCGCGCAAGAAACAGGAAGCGACTGCGACGGGAAAAATCGGAATTTTTTGAAATGAAATCGGCTCAAATCGGCTTGACTTGGCTGACTCGGCGGGAAAAATCGGAAACTCGGCCGATTCGGCACTGTTCATCCGAGTTTTATTAGAAACTCGCACAGACGCCGGAATCGGGTAAACTCGGCCCGGTCCCGTCCGATTCCGAGTTGAATCGGCCGATTTGACTCGGAATCGGCCGATTTTTTGAACCATGGTGCGGAAGATGAGGAATGAAATATGTTTGTCAGGTGCACCTTTGAAAACTAATAGAAACATGATACTGATTATTTTCTCTATGATATATTACTGGGCACGAAACATGAATGAGATGTCAAGATCACAAGTGCACATGTGGTTGCTGGCAGATTCTGATGCTATCCCTTTCAATGCCTACCTCCGTTTGAAGTATTAGAACTGCATGAGGAGGTACCACTGGTACCAGTGTTGATGAGTGCATAACACAAACTTGCTGATATCTGAGATTTTAGAACTTTTCTTTATTAAGTACTGTTCTGTGGTTGTAAATAATGGCTCTGTGTTGCGATGGGGGGGGGGGGGGGTGTTGTGTGCGCCAAATCTGGTACACTTTGGTACTGAGTAGGTTTCTGTGTTTTGATGATTTGATCCATGCTAGTGACATAAATTGAAGTTGAAACATTGATACTGCATACCAAATTTTGATATGTTCAGTAGCGAGCTAGTTAGGGATACGGGTGTGTGTGTGGTGAGGCCATGGTTCAAAAAATCGGCCGATTCCGAGTCAAATCGGCCGATTCAACTCGGAATCGGACGGGACCCAGGCCGAGTTTAGTACCCGATTCCGGCGTCTGTGCGAGTTTCTAAGAAAACTCGGATGACAGGGCCGAATCGGCCGAGTTTCCGATTTTTTCCCGCCGAGTCAGCCGAGTCAAGTCCGATTTGAGCCGATTTCATTTCAAAAATTTCGATTTTTCCCGTCGC
>JAJGRW010001271.1:109343-125813 GCA_025461045.1 Carex parvula
TGGTTGAGGCAACAACTATGCATCGTGGTTCTGATAAGTCGAGGAATAGGATAGTTTTCTCATTTCGTGTTGTAAATAACGGTATGCGATCATCGGACGGACGGGGTACCGCCAAGCGATTGGGGTTTCATCTTATACTGGTTGTCTTTCATCTTCTTTTGATTGTCTTTCATGTTCTATTAGGGTTATTTCATTTTCTTCTGGTCGTATTTCATCATTTCAAGTTGTATTTCACAGTGTTGTAAATAACAGTATGCGCTCGTCGGACAGACGGGGTACCGCCAAGCGATTAATCGGTATGCGACCGATTAATCGAAATTATGCGGCCAATTAATCGTTTTCATTAAAATTATGTGTATATATTCATAATTTATTTAACTCATCAAGCTTATCAAATAAATTTAATTTAACTTAGTTTTATTATTATAACATGACACTACGCTTATTTCTTCTTAACAATGCATACACATTTACATTTGTAAGTAACACATTTATTTAATGCAAAATGAAATTTGAAAATTAAGCTTTTTCAAATACTAATAATATATTATTTGAAAGAAATGAAACATTCCAACATAAAATCACTAAATTTAATTTATGATAACTTAATTTCATATATGAACATGTCGTACTAATTGAAAAAATTACATCAGTAAGTAAGAAAAACATATGCTATTATTTATATAAATAATAGAAGAATTAATCAATTTCAAAATAAATAAGAAGAAAAAACATATATAAATTTTTTTGGAAGTATATCGAAGTACAAATAAACTACAATACATAATTTATGAAACTTATTATCACACACAGTCACAGAAAAAAAAAACAATGTGAAAATAAATATTCACTAGAATAAATGGATGATTACATGGGAATAAACTGAACAATCGGTCGATTAATCAGAAAAATCCGTTAATAGACCTTTGATTAGTGTATACGTAATTGTTTGACCGCCGTTAACGATTAAACGGGCGTTTAAATGGCTGGTAAGGCCATTTTTTACAACAATGGTATTTCATATTCTTCCAGTTGTCTTTCATCTTTTTCTAGTTGTCTTTCTTCTTCTACATATTGTTTTTCATTTTCTTCTAGTTGTCTTTCATATTTTACTAGTCTTGCATCTACTCCTGGTTGTATTTCATCTTCTTCCAGTTATATTTCATCTTCTTCTAGTTGTCTTTCATCTTCTACTTGTTGTCATTCATATTCTTCTAGTTGTCTTTCATTTTCTTCTAGTTGTCTTTTATTTTCAACATGTTGTCTTTCATCTTCTTCTAGTTGTTTTTCACCTTCTTCTTGTTGTCTTTTACCATTGGTTGTACGTATTTCATATTTCTCAAGTTGTATTTTATCTTCTTCTAGTTGTCTTTCATCTTGTACTGGTTGTCTTTCATGCAATACTAGTTGTCTTTCATATTATACTAGTTTTATTCATCGTGTACTAGTTGTGTTTCATGTTTTATCGGTTGTTTGTCATCTTCTTCTACTTGTCTTTCATACATCATCTTCAAGTTGTATTTCATCTTGTACTAGTTGTCTTTCATGTTTTACTGGTTGTCTTTCATCTTCCACTAGTTGTTTTCTACTTTCTTCTAGTTGTCTTTCATCTTGTACTGGTTGTCTTTTATATTCTACTGGTTGTCTTTCGTGTTCTACTAGTTGTCTTTCATCTACTCCTGGTTCTACTTCATCTTCTTCCAGTTGTATTTCAGTTTCTTCTAGTTGTATTTCACCTTATTCTTATTGTATTTCACCTACTACTAGTTGTATTTCATCTTCCTCAAGTTGTATTTCACCTTATTCTAGTTGTCTTTCATCTTGTACTAGTTGTCTTTCATGCACTTTTGGTTGTCTTCATGTTCTACTAGTTGTCTTTCATCGTGTACTAGTTATCTTTCATGTTCTACCGGTTGTTTGTCATCTTCTTCCACTTCTCTTTCATCTTCTTCAGGTTGTATTTCATCTTGTACTGGTTGTCTTTCATCTTTTTCTGGTTGTCCTTTATCTTCTTCTAGTTCTATTTCATTTTTAACTAGTTGTCTTTCATCTTTTCTAGTTGTCTTTCATTTCTACAAGTCGTATTTCATTTTCTTCTTGTCGTATTTCATCATGTTCTAGTGAGTTGTCTTTCATCTTGTAATAGTTGTCTTTCATATTCTATAGGTTATTTTTTTTCTTCTTCTAGTTGTCTTTCATCATCTTCTAGTTATCTTTCATCTTCTTAAAGTTGTCTTTCATCTTGTAATAGTTGTCTTTCATGTTCTACTAGTTGTCTTTCATTTTTCTTCTAGATGGCCTTCATCTAGTACTGGATATCTTTCATGTTCTATTGGTTGTTCTTCATGTTCACTGGTCATCGTTCATGTTCTACTTGTTGTATTTCATCAAGTTCTAGTTGTATTTCATCTTCTTGTAGTTGTATTTCATCTTCTTCCATTTGTGTTTCATCTTCTTCCATTTGTCTTTCATCTTCTACTTGTTGTTTTGCTCTTTTTCTTATTGTCTTTCATCTTCTTCTATTTTCTACTACTGGTTGTATTTCATCTTTTTCTTGTTGTATTTCATCTTCTTCTATATTGGTTGTCATTTATTTTTCTACTGGTTGTATTTCATTTTCTTCTAGTTGTATTTCATTTTCTTCAAGTTGTATTTCATCTGTCTTTCATTTTCTACTAGTTATTTTCCATTTTCATCTTGTACTGGTTGTCTTTCGTGTTCTACTAGTAGTCTTTCTTCTGTCCCTAATTGTATTTCTTCTTCTTCTAGTTGTATTTCATCTTTTTCTAGTTGTCACTCACCTTATTCTTGTTGTCTTTCATCTACTACTTGTTGTATTTTATCTTCTTCTAGTTTCATCTTCTTCTAGTTGTTGTTATTTTGTACCATTATCTGTCATGTTCTACTAGTTTGTCTTTCATCTTCTACTAGTTTTTCATGTTCTTCTAGTTGTCTTTCATTTTGGACTGATTGTTTTTCATGTTCTGCTAGTTGTACTTTCTTTTTTTCTTGTTCTTGTTGTCTTTCATCTTGTACATGTTGTGTTTCATGTTGTTCAGGTTGTATTTCATCATGCTCTAATTGTATTTCAACTTCTTCTAGTAGTATTTCATCTTCTTCTAGTTGTGTTTCATCTTCTACTGGTTATTTTTCATGTTCTTCTAGTTGTCTTTCATATTCTTCTAGTTGTGTTTCATCTTATAATGATTGTCTTTCATATTCTACTAATTGTCTTTCATCCACTATCGTTGTATTTCATCTTCTTCTAGTCGTGTGTTATCTTCAACTTGTTGTATTTCATTGTATTTTATTTTCTTCTAATTGTATATCATATTTTTCTAGTTGTATGTCATATTTTTCTAGTTGTATTTTATTTTTTTCTAGTTATCTTTCATCTTTTACTAGTTGTCTTTCATGTTCTACTAGTTGTATTTCATTTTCTTCTAGTTGTATTTTATCTTGTTCTTGTTGTATTTCATCTTGTTATAGTTGTCTGTCATCTTGTACTTGTTCTCTTTCATCTTCTTCTCATACTCTTTCATGTTCTACTGCTTGTCTTTCAAATTCTTCTCATTGTCTTTCATCTTGTGTTGGCTGTCTTTCAAGTTCTTCTAGTTGTCTTTCATCTTCTTTTAATTGTCTTCAATATTTACATGTTTTCTTTCATCTACTAATGGTTGTATTTCATCTACTTCAAGTTGTCATTCACATCCTTCTTGTTGTCTTTCATCTACTACCTTATGTAATTACTCTATTATTGGTTGTATTTGATCTTCCTCTAGTTTTATTTCATCTTCTTCTAGTTGTCTTTCATCTTGTACCGGTTGTCTTTCATCTTCTACTTGTTGTGTTTCATCTTCTTCTAGTTATCTTTTATCTTCTACTGGTTGTCTGTCTTGTTCTACTAGTTGTATTTCATCTTCTACTAGTTGTGTTTCATTTTCTTCTAGTTGTCATTTATCTTGTACTGGTTGTCTTTCATATTCTACTAGTTGTCTTTCATGTACTCCTGGTCTATTTCATCTCATTCTAGTTGTATTTCAACTTTTTCTAGTAGTATTTCATCTTGTTTTGGTTGTCTTTCACGTTTTACTGTTTGACTTCCATCTTACAAAGGTTGTTATTCTTTTTCTTCTTGTTTTCTTGCATCTTCTCTTTCTTGCACTACTCTTTCATATTCTACTAGTTATCTTTTATGTTCTACTAGTTGTCTTGCATCTACTCATGCTTGTATTTCATCTTTTTCCATTTGTATTTAACCTTTTACTGGTTGTCTTTCACGTTCTACTATTTGTCTTTCATGTTCTAATAGTCCTATTTCATTTTCTTCTAGTTGTATTTCATTTTTTTCAAGTTGTATTTCATCATCTACTTGTTGTCTTTCATATTCTTCAAGTTGTCTTTCATTTTCTTCTAGTTATCTTTCATGTTCTACATGTTGTCTTTCATCTTCTTCTAGTTGTCATTCACCTTCTTCTTATCATCTTTAATCTACTATTGGTTGTACGTATTTCATCTTCCTCAAGTTGTATTTCATCATTTTCTAGTTGTCATTCATCTTGTACTGGTTGTCTTTCATGCACTTCTAGTTGTCTTTCATCGTGTACTAGTTGTCTTTCACGTTCTATGGTATGTTTGTCATCTTCTTCAAGTTATATTTCATCTTGTACTAGTTGTCTTCCATGTTCTACTGGTTATCTTTCATCATCAACTAGTTGTCTTTCATGTTATATTGTTTGTCTTTCATGTTCTATTAGTTGTATTTCATTTTCTTCTGGTCACATTTCGTTATGTTCTAGTTGTATTTTATATTCTTCCAGTTGACTTTCATATTCTTCTAGTTGTTTTTCTTCTTCTACAGGTTGACTTTCATTTTCTTCTAGTTGTCTTTCATCTTCTTCTAGTTGTCTTTCATGTTCTACTACTTGTCTTTCATGTTCTACTAGTTGTCTTGCATCTACTATCCCTGGTTGTATTTCATCTTCTTCTAGTTGTATTTCATCTTGTCCTGATTGTCTTTCACGTTCTACTACTTGTCTTTCATATTCTACTAGTTTCATTCATTGTGTACTAGTTGTCTTTCATCGCGTACTAGTTGTCTTTCTTGTTTCACCGGTTGTTTTTTATCTTCTTCTACTTATCTTTCATCTTCTTGAAGTAGTATTTCATCTTGTACTAGTTGTCTTTGATGTAACACTGTTTGTCTTTCATTTTCTACTAGTTGTTTTCCATTTTCTTCTGGTTGTTTTTCATCTTGTACTGGTTGTCTTTCGTGTTCTAATAATGTCTTTAATCTACTCCTAGTTCTATTTCATCTTTTTCCAATTGTATTTCATCTTGTAATAGTTATATTTCACCTTCTTCTTGTTGTCATTCATCTTCTTCTTGTTGTCTTTCATCTACTACTGGTTATATTTCATTGTAGAACATGAACGATGACCAGTGAACATGAAGAACAACTAATAGAACATGAAAGATAACCAGTACAAAATGAAGGACATCTAGAAGAAGATGAAAGACAACTGGTAGAACATGAAAAACAACAATTACAAGATGAAAGACAACTCTAAGAAGATGAAAGATAACTAGAAGAAGATGAAAGACAACTATAAGAAAAATAAAAACAACCTATAGAAGATGAAAGACAACTAGAAAAAGATGAAAGACAACTCAAAGAAGATGAAATACAACTAGAACATGATGAAATACGACCAAAACATGATAAAATACAACCAGAAGAAAATTAAAAAATCCCATAGAACATGAAAGACAACTAGAAGAAGATGAAATACAACCAGTATAACATGAAAGACAACCAGTACATGATGAAAGACAACTTGAAAAAGATGAAAGACAAGTAGAAGAAGATGACAAACAATCGGTAGAACATGGAAGACAACTAGTACACGATGAAAGACAACTAGTATAACACGAAAGACAACATATAGAATATGAAAGACAAATGAAAGAAGATGAAAGACAACTGAAAAAAGATGAAATACAACTAGAAGAAAATGAAAGACAACTTCAGGAAGATGAAATATAACCAGTAGTAGATGAAAGACAAGAAGAAGATGAATGACAACAAGAAGGTGAAATATAACTATTAGAAGATGAAATATAACTGGAAGAAGATGAAATAGAACCAGGAATAGATTAAAAACAACTAGTAGAACACGAAAGACAGCTAGAACATAAAAGACAACCAGTACAAGATGAAAGACAACTAGAAGAAAATGGAAAACAACTAGTAGAAGATGAAAGACAAATAGTTGAACATGAAAGACAACTAGTACAAGATGAAATACAACTTCAAAAAGATGAAAGACAAGTACAAGAAGATGAAAAACAACCTGTAAAACAACAAAGAGAACTAGTACGCGATGAAAGACAACTAGTACATGATGAATGAAACTAGTAGAATATGAAAGACAAGTAGTAGAACGTGAAAGACAGCCAGGACAAGATGAAATACAACTGGAAGAAGATGAAATACAACCAGGAGTAGTAGATGCAAGACAACTAGTAGAACATGAAAGACAACCATTACAAGATGAAAGACAACTAGAAGAAGATGAAAGACAACTAGAAGAAAATGAAAATCAACTTGTACAAGAAGAAAAGCAACTAGAAGAAGATGAAAGTCAACTGGAAGAATATGAAATACAACTAGAATATGATGAAATACGACCAGTAGAAAATGAAATACAACAAATAGAACATGAAAGACAAACAATATAACATGAAAGACAACTAGTTGAAGATGAAAGATAACCAGTAGAACATCGAAGACAACTAGTACAAGATGAAATATAACTCGAAGAAGATGAAAGACTAGTAGAAGAATATGACAAACAACCGGTAGAACATGAAAAACAACTAGTAGAACATGACAGACAACCAGCAGTGTATGAAAGACAACCAGTACAAGATGAATGACAACTACACAATGATGAAATACAACTTAAGGAGGATGAAATACGTACAACCAGTAGTAGATGAAAGATGATAAGAAGAAGATGAATGACAACTAGAGTAAGATGAGACAACCTGTAGAACATGAAATATAACTAGAAGAAAATGGAAGACAACTTAAAGAATATGAAAGACAACAAGTAGAAGATGAAATACAACTATTAGAACATGAAAGACAAATAGTAGAACGTGAAAGACAACCAGTATAAGGTTAAATACAATTGGACAAAGATGAAATACAACCACGATTAGATGCAAGACAACTAGTAGAATAAGATAACTAGTAGAATATGAAAGACAACTAGTAGTGCAAGAAAGCGGAAATGCAAGAAAACAAGAAGAAAAAGAAAAACAACCTTTGTAAGATGAAAGTCAAACAGTAAAACGTGAAAGACAACCAACACAAGATGAAATACTACTAGAAGAAGATGAAATACAACTGGAATGAGATGAAATACATCAGGAGTAGATGAAAGACAACTAGTAGAACATGAAAAACAACTAGTACAAGATGAAAAATAACTAGAAGAAAATGAAAAACAACTAGTAGAAGATGAAATACAACTAGTAGAACATGACAGACAACCCGTAGAAGATAAAAGATAACTAGAAGAAGATGAAACACAACAAGTAGAAGACAACCGGTACAAGATGAAAGACAACTAGAAGAAGATGAAATAAAACTAGAGGAAGATCAAATACAACCAATAGTAGAGTAATTACATAAGGTAGTAGATGAAAGACAACAAGAAGAATGTGAATGACAACTTGAAGTAGATGAAAGAAAACATGTAAATATTGAAGACAATTAAAAGAAGATGAAAGACAACTAGAAGAACTTGAAAGACAGCCAACACAAGATGAAAGACAATGAGAAGAACTTGAAAGACAAGCAGTAGAACATGAAAGAGTACGAGAAGAAGATGAAAGGCAACAAGTACAAGATTAAAAATAAGTACATGATGACAGACAACAAGAACAAGATGAAATACAACAAGAACAAGATGAAATACAACCAATAGAACGTGAAAGACAACTAGTAAAAGATGAAAAAAAATAGAAAAAAATAAAATACAACTAGAAAAATATGAATACAACTAGAAAAAAAATAAAATACAATGAAATACAGCTAGCCGAAGATGACATACAACTAGAAAAAGATGAAATGCAACGATAGTGGATGAAAGACAACTAGTAGAACATGAAAGACAATCATTATAAGATGAAAGACAACTAGAAGAAAATGAAAGACAACTAGAAGAAAATGAAAAATAACCAGTAGAAGATGAAACACAACTAGAAGAAGATGTAAGACAACTAGAAAAATATGATATACTACTAGAAGAAGTTGAAATAAAATGAGAGCATGATGAAATACAACCTGAATAACATGAAACACAACCAGTACAAGATGAAAGATAACAAGAACAAGATGAACTACAACTAGAAGAAGATGACATACAACCAGAAGAAAAGAAAATACAACTAGCAGTAGAACATGAACGATAACCAGCGAACATGAAGGACAACCAATAGAACATGAAAGATAACCGACATCAAAAGAAGATGAAAGACAACTAGTAGAAATGAAAAATAACTAGTAAAACATGAAATACAACCATTACAAAATGAAAGACAACTCTAAGAAGATGAAAAATAACTAGAAGAAGATGAAAGACAAACTAGACGAAGAAGAAAAACAACCTATAGAAGATGAAAGACAACTAGTAGAAGATGAAATACAACTCGAAGAAGATGAAATACAACCAAAACATGATGAAATACGACCAGAAGAAAATGAAATAATCCCAATAGAACATGAAAGACAACTAGTAAAAGATGAAATACAACCAGTAGAACGTGAAAGATAACTAGTAAAAGATAAAAAACAAATAGAAAAAAAGAAATACAACTAGAAAAAAATGAAATAAAACTAGAAAAATATGACATACAACTAGAAAAAAATAAAATACAATGAAATACAACTAGCAGAAGATGACATACTACTAGAAAAAGATAATAATACAACGGTAGTGGATGAAAGACAACTAGTAGAACATGAAAAATAATCATTATAAGATGACAGACAACTAGAAGAAGATCAAAGATAACTAGAAGAAGATGAAATACAACTAGAAGAAAAATAACCAGTAGAAAATGAAACACAACTAGAAGAAGAAGTAAGACAACTAGAAAAAGATGATATACTACTAGAAGAAGTTGAAATAAAATTAGAGAATGATGAAATACAACCTGAAGAACATGAAACACAAACAGTATAAGATGAAAGGCAACAAGAACAAGATGAAATACAACTAGAAGAAGATGACATACAACCAGAAGAAAAGAAAATACAACTTGAAGAACATGAAAGACAATTAGTACAAGATGAAAGACAACTAGAAGAAGATGAAAGAAAAACTAGTAGAAGATGAAAAACAACTAGTAGAACATGACAGATAACTGGTACAAGATTAAAGACAACTAGAAGATGATAAAATACAACAAGTAGTAGATGAAAGACATAAGAATAAGGTGAGTGACAACTAGAAAAAGATGAAATACAACTAGAAGAAGATGAAATACAATCAGGGGTAGAAAAAAGACAACTAGTAGAATATAAAAGACAACCAGGAGAATATAAAAGATAACCAGTACAAGACGAAAGACAATTAGAAGAAAAATGGAAAATAACTAGTAGAAGATGAAAGACAACTACAAAAAGATGAAATACAACTAGAATAACATGAAATACAGCTACAAGAAAATGAAATACAACCAATAGAAAAATGAACGACAACTAGTACAAGATGAAATACAAGCAGAAGAAGATGAAATACAACCAGCAATAGAAAATAGAAGAAGATGAAAGACAATAAGAAAAAGAAAAAAACAACAAGTAGAAGATGAAAGACAAATGGAAGAGATGAAAGACCATTGGAAGAAGATAAAATACAACTAGAACATGATGAAATACAACCACTAGAACATGAACGAGGACCAGTGAACATGAAGGACAACCAATAGAACATGAAAGAGTTACAGTACAAGAAAAGGACATCTAGAAGAAGATGAAATACAACTAGTAGAACATGAAAGACAACCATTACAAGATGAAAAACAACTCTAAGAAGATGAAAGACAACTAGAAAAAAAAGAAAAACAACCTATAGAAGATGAAAGACAACTAGAAGAAGATGAAATACAACTCGAAGAAGATGAAATACAACTCGAAGAAGATGAAATACAACTAGAACATGGTGAAATATGACCAAAACATGATAAAATACGACCAGAAGAAAATTGAATAACCCCAATAGAACAAGAAAGACAAACAGTAGAACATGAAAGACAACTAGAAGAACATGAAAGACAACCAGTATAACATGAAAGAGTACATGATGAAAGTCAACTTGAAAAAGATGAGACAAGTAGAAGAAGATGACAAACAACCGGTAGAACATGGAAGACAACTAGTACACGATGAAAGACAACTAGTAGAACACTAAAGACAACTAGTAGAACATGAAAGACAACCAGAAGAAAAAAAACTTGTAGAAGATGAAAGACAAATGAAAGAATATTAAAGACAACTAGAAGAAGACGAAATACAACTAGAAGAAGATAAAAGACAACTTGAGAAAGATGAAATATAACCTGTAGTAGATGAAAAACAACAAGAAGAAGGCGAAATATAACAATTAGAAGATGAAATACAATTGGAAAAATATGAAATAGAACTAGGAGTAGATTAAAGACAAACGGTAGAACATGAAAGACAACTTAAAGTAGATGAAAGATAAGTAGGAGAAGATGAAAAACAACCGGTAAAACAAGAAAAACAACTAGTACATGATGAATGAAACTAGTAGAATATGAAAGACAAGTAGTAGAACGTGAAAGACAACCAGTACAAGATAAAATATAACTGAAAGAAGATGAAATACAACCAGGAGTAGTAGATGCAAGACAACAAGTAGAACATGAAAGACAACCAATACAAGATGAAAGACAACTAGAAGTAGATGAAAGACAACTAGAAGAAAATGAAAAACAACCTGTAGAAGAAGAAAGACAACTAGAAGAAGATGAAAGTCAACTGGAAGAATATGAAATACAACTAGAACATGATGAAATACGACTAGTTCATGATGAAATATAACTTGAAGAAGATGAAGGACAAGTAGAAGAAGATGACAAACAACCGGTAGAACATGAAAAACAACTAGTACACGATGAAAGACAACTAGTAGAACATGAAAGACAACCAGCAGTGCATGAAAAACAACCAGTAGAAGATGAATGACAACTAGAAAATGATGAAATACAACTTGAGGGAGATGAAATACGTACAACCACTAGTAGATGAAAGATGATAAGAAGAAGGTGAATGACAACTAGAAGAAGATGAAAGACAACTAGAAGTAGATGAAGACAACCTGTAGAACATGAAAGATAACTAGATGAAAATGAAAGACAACTTGAAGAATATGAAAGACAAAGTAGAAGATGAAATACAACTAGAAGAAAATGAAATACAAACATTAGAACATGAAAGACAATAGTAGAACGTGAAAGACAACCAGTAAAAGATTAAATACAACTGGGAAAAAATGAAATACATCCAGGAGTAGATGCAAGACAACTAGTAGAACATAAAAGGTAACTAGTAGAATATGAAAGACAGCTAGTAGTGCAAGAAAGATAAGATGCAAGAAAACAAGAAGAAAAAGAAAAACAACCTTTATATGATGAAAGTCACATAGTAAAACGTGAAAGACAACCAACACAAGATGAAATACTACTAGAAGAAGATGAAATACAACTGGAATGAGATGAAATAGACTAGGAGTAGATGAAAGGCAACTAGTAGAACATGAAAGACAACCAGTAGAATATGAAAGACAACCAGTACAAGATGAAAAACAACTAGAAGAAAATGAAAAACAACTAGTAGAAGATGAAATACTAGTAGAACATGACAGACAACCCGTAGAAGATAAAAGATAACTAGAAGAAGATGAAATACAACTGATATAAGATGAAAGACAACTAGATGAAGATGAAATAAAACTAGAGAAAGATGAAATACAACCAATAATAGATTATTACATAAGGTAGTAGATGAAAGACAACAATAAGAAGGTGAATGACAACTAGAAGTACATGAAATACAACCATTAGTACATGAAGAAAACCAGTAAATATTCAAGACAATCAAAAGAAGATGAAAGACAACTAGAAGAACATGAAAGACAGCCAACACAAGATGAAAGACAATGAGAAGAAGTTGAAAGACAAGCAATAGAACATGAAAGACAAGCCGTAGAACATGAAAGAGTACGAGAAGAAGATGAATGACAACCAGAAAATGAATGACAACATGTACAAGATGAATGACAACTAGAAAATGATGAAATACGTACAACCAGTAGTAGATGAAAGATGATAAAAAGAAGATAAGTGACAACTAGAAGAAGATGAAAGACAACCGGTAGAACATGAAAAGATACAAGAAGAAAATGAAAGACAACTTGAAGAATATGAAAGACAAGAAGTAGAAGATGAAATACAACTTGAAAAAGATAAAATACAACTTGAAGAAAATGAATACAACCTTAAAAACATGAAAGACAAATAGTAGAACGTGAAAGACAACAAGTAAAGATTAAATACAACTGGAAAAAGATGAAATACAACTAGGAATAGATGCAAGACAGCTAGTCGAACAAAAAGATAATTAGTAGAATATGAAAGACAGGTAGTAGTGCAAGAAAGATAAGATGCAAGAAAACAAGATGAAATACAAATAGTAGAACGTGAAAGACAACAAGTAAAGATTAAATACAACTGGAAAAATATGAAATACAACCAGGAGTAGATGCAAGACAACTAGTAGAACATAAAAATAACTAGTAGAATATGAAAGACAGCTAATAGTGCAAGAAAGATAAGATGCCAGAAAGAAGAAGAATCCGTAGAATATAAAAGATAACTAGAAGAAAATGAAACACAACAAGTAGAAGATGAAAGAAAACCAGTATAAGATCAAAAACAACTAGAATAAGATGAAATAAAACTAGAGGAAAGATCAAATACAACCAGAAGAAGGTGAATGACAACTAGAAGTTGATGAAATACAACAATTAGTAGATGAATGAAAACCAGTAAATGTTGAAGACAACTAGAATAACATGAAAGACAACAAACACAAGATGAGAAAGACAACAAATAAAAGATAAGAGAAGATGAAAGACGACAAACACAAGATGAAAGACAATGAGAAAAAGTTGAAAGACAAGCAGTATAACTTGAAAGAGTTAAGTACAAGATGAAAAACAAGTACACGTTGACAGACACCTAAAACAAGATGAAATACAACAAGAACAAGATGAAATACAACTAGAAGAAAATGAAATACAACCAGTAGAACGTGAAAGACAACTAGTAAAAGATGAAAGAAAACTAGAAAAAAATGAAACACAACTAGAAAAATATGACATACAACTAGAAAAAAATAAAATACAATGAAATACAACTAGCAGAAGATGACATACAACTAGAAGAAGATGAAATGCAACGGTATGGATGAAAGACAACTAGTAGAACATGAAAGACAATCATTATAAGATGAAAGACAACTAGAAGAAGATGAAAGACAACTAGAAGAAGATGAAAGACAACTTGAAGAAAATGAAAAATAACCAGTAGAAGATGAAATACAACTAAAAGATGATGTAAGACAACTAGGAAAAAATGATATACTACTAGAAGAAGTTGAAATAAAATTAGAGCATGATGACATACAACCTGAAGAACATGAAACACAACCAGTACAAGATGAAAGACAACAAGAAACAAGATGAAATACAACTAGAAGAAGATGATATACAACCAGAAGAAAAGAAAATGCAACTAGCAGAACATGAAAGACAATCAGTACAAGATGAAAGACAGCTAGAAGATGAAAGAAAAACTAGTAGAAGATGAAAGACAACTAGTAGAACATGACAGATAACCGGTACAAGATGATAGGCAACTAGAAAAAGATGAAATGCTACTAGAAAAAGATAAAATACAACAAGTAGTAGATGAAAGACAACAAGAATAAGGTGAGTGACAACTAGAAAAAGATGAAATACAATTAGAAGAAGATGAAATACAATCAGGGGTAGAAGAAAGACAACTAGTAGAACATGAAAGACAACCAGGAGAACACGAAAGACAACTAGTACAAGATGAAAGACAACCAGAAGAAAATAGAAAATAACTAGGAGAAGATGAAAGACAACTACAACAAGATGAAATGCAACTAGAACAACATGAAATACAACTAGAAGAAATATGAAATACAACCAGTAGAAAAATGAATGACTACCAGTATAAGATGAAATACAAGCAGAAGAAGATGAAATACAACTATAAAAAGATGAAATACAACCATTTGTAGAAAATAGAAGAAGGTGGAAGACTATAAGAAAAAGAAAAAAACAACAAGTAGAAGATGAAAGACAACTGGAAGAAGATGAAATACAACTAGAATATGATGAAATACAACTAGTAGAACATAAATGATGACCAGCGAACATGAAGGACAACCAATTGAACATGAAAGATAACGAGTACATGATGAAGGACATCTAGAAGAAGATGAAAGACAACTAGTAAAACAAGAAAGACAACCATTATAGGATGAAAGACAACTCTAAGATGATGAAAGATAACTAGAAGAAGATGAAATAAGACATAGAAGAAGAAGAAAAACAATCAATAGAAGATGAAAAGACAACTAGAAAAAAATGAAATACAACTCGAAGAAGATGAAATACAACTCGAAAAAGATGAAATACAACTCGAACATGATGAAATACGATGAAAACATGATGAAATACGACCAGAAGCAAATGAAATAATCCCAATAGAACATGAAAGACAACTAGTAAAAGATGTAATATAACCATTAGAACGTGAAAGACAACTAGTAAAAGATGAAATACAACTAGAAAAAAATAAAATACAACTAGAAAATATGATATACAACTAGAACAAAATAAAATACAATGAAATACAACTAGCAGAAGATGACATGCAACTAGAAAAAGATAAAATTCAACGGTAGTGGATGAAAGACAAATGACAATCATTATAAGATGAAATACAACTAGAAGAAGATGAAAAAAAATTAGAAGAAGATGAAAAATAACTTGAAGAAGATGACAAACAACCGGTAAAACATAAAAGACAACTAGTACACGATGAAAGACAACTAGTAGAACATGAAAGACAACTTGCAGTGAATGAAAGACAACCAGTACAAGATGAATGACAACTAGAAAATGATGACATATAACTTAAGGAAGATGAAACACAACTAGAAGAAGATGTAAGTCAACTAGGAAAAGATGAAATACTACTAGAAGAAGCTGAAATACAATTAGAACAAGATGAAATACAACCTGAAGAACATGAAACACAACCAGACAAGATGAAATACAACAAAAGCAAAAGAAAAGAAAATACAACTAGCAAACCATGAAAGACAACTAGAAGAAGATGAAAGAAAAACTAGTAGAAGATGAAAGACAACTAGTAGAACATGACAGATAATCGGTACAAAATAAAGACAACTAGAAGAAGATGAAATGCAACTAGAAGAAGATAAAATACAACAAGTAGTATATGAAACACAACAAGAATAAGGTGAGTGACAACTAGAAAAAGATGAAATACAACTAGAAGAAGATGAAATACAATCATGGGTAGAAGAAAGACAACTAGTAGAATACGAAAGACAACTAGTACATGATGAAAGACAACTAGAACAAAATGGTAAAAAACTAGTAGAAGATGAAAGACAAATACTACAAGATGAAATACAACTGGAACAACATGAAATACAACGTCTGAGTTCTGATAATAAATGATCTTATATCAGATCCCTGAGTCAAAGAGAAATAAGAGAAATTCAGAGCCGAAATATGCTATTGAGAATGCTCATTCAATGAGCTAAATATTATGCCTTGAAGAGGACTCGAACCTCCACGCTCTTTAGCACGAGATTTTGAGTAGAAGAAAATGAAACAACCTGTAGAAAAATGAATGACAACCAGTACAGAAGAAGATGAAAAACAACAAGAAAAAGATGAAATACAACCAGTAGTAGAAAATAGAAGAAGTTGAAAGACAATAAGAAAAAGAAAAAAACAACAAGTAGAAGATGAAAGACAAATGGAGGAAGATGAAACACAACAAGAGGATCAAATACAACTAGAACATGATGAAATAGAACCAGTAGAACATGAACATCTTGTGTTGGTTGTCTTTCACGTTTTACTGTTTGACTTTCATCTTATAAATGTTGTTTGTCTTTTTCTTCTTGTTTTCTTGACTTTTCTCTTTCTTGCACTAGTAGTTGTCTTTCATATTCTGTTTTTTTCATGTTCTACTAGTTGTCTTTCATCGTGTACTAGTTGTCTTTCATGTTCTACCGGTTGT
>JAJGRW010001271.1:130313-243837 GCA_025461045.1 Carex parvula
TAGAAAAACATTTAAATTAGTACTCATCAAGTACCGATTGACACTTTATTAATCATATTTGTCTAAAATATACTCAAATTACAAGATTTCTTATAAAAGTTTTATTATACAACCGAACAATTCTTTTCCGTACAGTCATAAATTTTTTTCATGTCCGTTACATGTGAACTCATGAAGATAGATCCGTACTTTTTGTTTTGTTTTTTTTTTTTAGAAGACCGTAGGCAGTAGATCCGTACTTTATGGAATTCTCTCAAGAGTGTCAATTATTGAATTCCATCACGTGCGAGAATTGTAGACACGTGAATTTTAGTATCTATGTGATTTAGGCATATACTTGCGTGCGTGTTACAGGTAAGAACATGAACCATTTGTTTTCACAAACTGATCAATTAAAAGACTGTATATTTCTCTTAAATAGGCTACTTATTTTTATTAATAAAGAGTAAAATGGGTACTTTATATATTTAAAATGAGTTTTAAAGAAAAGTAAATAAATTGGCTAAATTTGTGAGTTTTGATATTTAGAAGGTAAATATGACATTATAAATTTCAAAAGGAAAAATATGCAATTTTAAGATTTTTGAGGGGTATACAAGAAATTTTTCCTAATTAAAAACAATCACCACTTTAATATGAAAGCCATAGACAAATCTTTTTTTTTTGTGAAAAACTTTAAAAGAGATTGTGAAGTTGTAAGGAGAAATTGAACTCTCGACTTTTGAGTAACTGACTGTTTTAGAATTTTTTTCTCCTAAAAGCCAACTGTGCTATCTCAAGCTGTAGACAAATCATAGGACTTGTAAATTGAAAAACTAATCACTGCCACTATAAATACTTGGGTTGTTCTTCATTATTTAATAGTAATATTTTCATTTAATAGTTTTGCAGGTGCATCTTAAAAATCTAATCACTAACATTTTTTGTGATAATTTTTTCGGAAAGTATAAATAGGAGTAGGGTTAAAATGCATCATTAGTTTGTGCTCCAATCACGTTCCACCTCTTTTTCTCTGTTTTAAAAGTTCGAACAATCGATCCAAACCGCTCAACATGATCTTTCATATTAAAATCGTGCTTGGAAATCAAATTTTATATTTTTTGGAATTTTCACGATTTTTTTAGATATGTACAAATCATTGTTTTGAATGGTCCAGAATCTTTTGAAACAGTAATTTTGTACCTATAAAAAAATAATAAAAAATTCCAAAAAATATACAATTTGGTCCCCAAGTACATTTTAATACGAAGATGATGATAAGTAGTTCGGATTTTGAAAATAAAAATAAGAATGTAAAGTATAATTGGAATACAAAACCAATAATGTATTTTAACCCTACTCTAGAAATATAAACATAAGGGAAGAATTAAATCAAACACCTATGTTTTGCAGTGGCCGCATTTGGCTTGTTATCTGAGTGTTTGTCATGCCAGCTGTCACATTTAAATAATATATATAGGTCAGTAATAATTTATTTAATTTTTTTCCGTACAAGCCGGTCATAATATATTTTTTATATAGATTATTATCAGTAGCTTGAAATCAACATATATAAAAGCTGTAAAAATTCTAGAATACATGTAATATACATTTTAGAATCAAACCACTCATGATGATATATATATCTAATTATTTGAACAGTTAATTAAATAGCAATAATACCCCAGCTAGGCACAATCAGAGCGTGACGCCACCTGCCAACATCATTTGCAAGTATCAATCCCAGCCCCCAGACTTTTTAGAGAGAGAAAGAGTACTCAGAGAGGTCTTGCGCGCGTTCATAGTTTGAGGCTACTTGGAGCTTATAAATAGCCCCTAAACCCACCACTGTAGGTCCCATCCCCTCAATTTTTCTCTATTTTTACTAACAACTGTATATCATCTGTAAGCCCATCATGTCAGAGAAAGGTTGGTAATTAAATTGTGCATAGGAAGTTGGGAAGCATGCATGGCACTGTTTCATATTTTATAATTTATTCCTAGGACCTTCTTACTTTTTGGGACATGCTACACACACACATACACATTAATAGCACACTAGCTATTTATCATATTCACCTTTCCTTTTACTGAGGTATTTATCATATTAATCTTTAAATTGTTGTTTATCAATCTGATATGTTTTAATTCCTTCTTCAGAGAATTGGCATGAATTAAACTGTGTATAATTCTTTATGATCAGGTTTGAAGGGAGGCATAGAGAAAGCCAAGAAGTTGTGGTTGGAGAACTACTACATCATGCAGGAAAACGAGAGGTTGAGGAAGAAGGCGAAGATGCTCAAAGAAGAGAACGAAGCTCTGTTAGCTCAGATCAAACAGAAGCAACAGGCTACCTCCAGTGGATCAAACCCTAACAGTACCAGTACTGCCAATGCTGTTCCACCAAACCCTAACTCTCAACTGACTCTTCATGATCTCAGTGGAGCTCAAGCAAAGGCCAAGAACGGTGCAATTAGCTAGCTCCTAACTAAAACCCTATATATATTTGGGTGCTTGTGTGCAAGTTAGAGTTGAAACTTGAAAGTAAATTAAGAGAAGCTGTGTGTGGTTAAGTGGTAGCTTTGTGTGGTTCCTTATTTGCTTAATTAATTAATAAAGGTTTGGTGTGAAATAATGCGCCAATAATATTTCTCTTTTAATATTATTGTGGAGTGAAAAAGTGTGATGAATTCAATTAATGTTATGGTGTGAAGCAATAAATAGTTAATCTTTGTGATGAATTCAATTAATTTTCTCTCTGTTTTTTTTTTTTTTTTTGGGGTTTGATGATGCCATAAAAAACATAAAGAGGAGCATGTGGTGCACACAAGGGTTATGCAGTTGCGTTAAGAAAAATAAAACGAATCGAAGCAGTTTCTTTAATAATAATTTAATTTGGTGGTATTCTTTCATGAATATGATTGATCACAAATTATAGAGAAAATTAAAGTAGCATGAATTGGATACATGGATGCATAGCGTGAACTTTTATATGAGTACGGTACTGGTACATGATCATAATTATGATATGGTTTTTCTTTTGTTTATTTGTTTGGGTTAGATGATGCCATAAAATTCAGGGCTCGTCAATGGGTACGGTACAGGAAACGGTGGAGGCAACATATACCATAATAAAATGAACCCACATACACAGTAAAACACAAATCATGTTGGTTGATTTTGATTAACAAAGTACATATTTTAAAAGATAACCCCTGTTACTACATTTCATTTTGTAAGATAAATTAATAATTCATAAATTATAAAAGTAATATAAGTTAAAAAGAACTCCAAGTAGAAGGGTTTAGGTTTCTTTTTTATGGCTGGAGAGAGAAACAACCTTTTATAGCGAAAGACTAGAATTATTCAAAGTTTTGCCATATAATTAAACTGTTGAATTATTAAGCAGTTGTGGTTTAAATTGAGATTTCAGAAATTGATGATACATGTTTATTTTTACTATTTTTAAATGCTTTAAATAAAAGAGAACTTATCATTATAATTCAGAAGGCACACTTGTTGGGTCTTCTGTTTTTTCATATTTTGATATATTTCGATGATTTTAAGTTTTAATTTATTTTGTTTACTATTGTAATTTACAATTAAATTTATATGGCTTTCTGATTAGTTTTGCATTCTGCATTTTATTATATTAGTAAATTATATTTGTGAAATCTTTATCTTATAGATATTATAAAGAAATTAATTGGTTTATATTTTTTACATCTTTATATTGTTTTAAGCACACAAATAATTAAATTAATATTTTGTTTTGTTTCTCTTTGTGAAAACTCATCACACTATTTGTATAGTTTTGAATGCTTAATTACATTAGTGGATTTTTTGAGTGTAATTTTTTTTATTAACATAATGTTTCGTCAAATTATTTTTGTACAATTTATTCTTCTGTAATTTGAATACAAAACAAGTTGTTTTCCAAATCCAAGTTTTCGATCCGATTTGACCAATTCATATCGATTCATCTGATTCCGATTAAATATCTACAAAGAACAAGCACTCATTGAATAAGTAAGCAAGTGCTATCCTGGTGTATATAGTAAGCAAGATACAAGCACTCATTGAATAAGTGATGTACTGATTCTGCATTTTGTCTACAAAAAAAGCACAAATTCAGTAGGCACCTGCAACATCCCTTTTTACAATATTAACTGTTCTGAGGATTCTATTTAGGATCATAAACTGTTGGAATTACAAGCTGATATGCTGGGATCTGTATTGAATCAAAGAAGGAAAGAAGAAATGCAAAGAGGAACTCAATATATGCGCAGCTGGTGTATTCTTCCATAGATAGTTTGTGATTATATTTTCTTCTAAAGTTAGAATAGGGATTCTATATCTAGCATTTGTAATTGATTTGATTTACTTACTAAAAGATCCCTCTAAACTGATAAATAGAGGATATGATTATGAGCAGCCTGTAAGGCTAAGTTTGTAATACTAATTTTTCAATGAAATAAAAAAGGGAGGGAGGATTGTGGGAGTCTTGTGTTATTTACTCTTAATTAGAATTTGACATGGTATCAGAGCTTCGTTTGATCCTGAGAGTATAGTCAAAGAATCTAATATCCTTCTACCCAAACCATGTCAGGAATACCACCTGAAAATAATGGGTTAGTTGAGTCCAGTGGGACGGCTGCCCTATTGGAAAAATTAACTCAACCAAAAACCATCATCCTATTCCTAGGTGACACTTGTAATTTTCAGATCCTGCTTATATTAGTGGAAATTAAAGTAAGCTGATTTGATAAGATTAATTCTTAACCACCAACAACAAAAAAGAGAGATAGAGACAGTCACTCAGCAGCCTCTGGCCCTTGCCATGTTTTAGAGAGAGAGAGAGAGAGAGGGAGTAATAGAGATTTGTATTCATGAAGCATATATAAGGCAGCGCCTTCCTTATTTTTCAAAAGAGAGAAAAATGGAGAGCTCACGTCTTCTAGTGATTCTTCTAGTCTTTCTAGTGCCGGTGACAAAAGCTCAAGTGCCAGGTGCATTATCATTTATGTCCTCTGAATTCTATATTTTGTTGTTTAAGTTTTTTCGATACATCTTACATTCCAAAAAAAAAGGAAGTCTGAACTCTTCACCTGTAGTTTTCATTGCCAATTCCTTAAAGATCATCCACAAATGACACAACAAAAATATACCTTTCTCAAATTAATCTCATCTTTCCTTCTGTTATTCAATTGCCTTTTGCTTTTATGCAAGTTTGATTTAACTCATCCTTTCAAAGTAAATATTTTAGTTTTCTTCTGTGCATATGAAATCTTGACATTTATTTGTTGAATTTTGCAATTAAATTAATGCGACATTTTGTAAGGAAATTCATATTTTCTTAAGAAACTCCATTGTGAGTTAATCAGATATTCGCATAAACAGTACAAAAATGATAGAAGAACATACATTTTGTGCTCTGCTAATTTCATACGTAATCATGATGATATTACAACCGTAGGTTTCGTCAATATTGATTGTGGTGGAAGCAGTGCGCACACCGACGATATCGGCCTCCAATGGATTCCTGACAGCAACTATCCATTCGGCCAAAGCGCCAACACTTCTTCACTTGTAAACAACAACAAAACACAGTACAACACGGTGCGTTTCTTTCCTGCAGACAACAGGAAATACTGCTACACCCTAAATGTCACAACACGCCTCCGGTACCTTATCAGAGCAACCTTCCTTTATGGTAATTTTGACAACACCAACGTGTACCCGAAATTTGTCATTTCTCTGAATGCCACATATTGGGACACGATTGTGATTAATGATGCCATCACACCGGTGGTGAGTGAGATGGTGGTGTTCGCTCCATCTCCGTCTCTCAGTGTTTGTTTGTACAACGCTTCGTCAGGTGTGCCATTTATATCTACGATCGAGCTTAGGCAGTTCAATGGATCTATGTATAATACCATGTTTGAGACTCAGTACTTCATGTTCATGGCTGCTAGAGTAAACTTTGGGGCACTGAGTAATGCTTCAATAAGGTATTTTATGTACTTGTTTATTAATAAGTGCCCGCTTTAGTGCAATTTAATTGGTCTTAATGTTTAGTGTTTAGTGTTTCTATGTACTTTAATTAAATTGGACCTTACCTACCACAATTTTATTTTCTTTTGAAAATCTCGTAAAATATTCATTTGATTTATACAGATTGTTGGTTGCTAATCACCATCCAACCTAAAAGAAAAGGTGAAATTTTCATTTACACCCAGAGAACTTCAAATATGTTTGTATGCACCTCTGAAAATATAAAGATTTCACATACATTTATTGGCAAATTGGAGATTATTTCCCTTTATAGTACAACGGATGGCTTAATCATTCATTTCAGTTATAGTGTGGCATGTCATATTTTATCTGATAATAATTACTGCTTCTTTTTTCTTTAGGTACCCTGACGACCCGTTTGACAGGATCTGGCAATCTGACGCCATTGGAAAACAGAATTACTTAGTTGATGTGGCACCTGGTACTGAAAAAGTTGCAACCACAAAACCAATATTTGTTGACCGTTACGAGATGCCCCCAGTGAGGGTCATGCAAACTGCCGTAGTGGGAAATAACGGGACCCTAACATACCGCATGAACCTAAATAACTTTCCAGGAAATGCATGGGCATTTACTTACATGGCAGAGATCCAAGACTTGGGCCCAAATGAAACAAGACAGTTTAATTTTGTCCTTCCGTATGATCCACCCGTCAATGAAGCCGTCGTGAATGTGCAGAAAAATGCCAATGGGAACTACCGGCTTATGAGCCGGGTTTTTATAACGTCTCCTTGCCATTCATTGCATCATTCTTGTTTAGACAAACCAATGGGTCGACACGGGGTCCTATTCTAAATGCGTTTGAAGTTTTCAAGTATGTGCTGATCAATTTTGGATCTCTCGATGGTACGACACAGTACTCGTTAATTGAGCTGACAAGCTCTTAAGGAGTGTTATATTAATTTTCAAATATCGCTGAAAATTTCTCTTTTTGAGTCTCAGCAACTGCAATGGCAAGTCTCGTAGCAAGGTACTCGCAAGCTGTGTGGGCCCAAGAAGGTGGTGACCCATGTTTACCCGCTTCATGGTCTTGGGTTGAATGCAATTTCAATAGCCGACCCAAAATAATTTCAATGTATGAGATCTTTTGCTATATGGAACTTATTTTTTCCTATCCAATTTTGTATGCATTTTAGAAGCCAACCATGTGGCATATATATGATCTTTTTTTTTTCATGACTAATCCCCAAACTTACCCTCTTGTTATTTCAATTTTCTATTTCCAATTCAAAACAGAGATCTGTCTGGGAAGAATTTAACTGGAAATATTCCTCAGGAACTGACAAGCTTAACAGGCTTGGTTGAACTGTAAGACATAAGCATTTCATTTCTGTTTTCTCGAAATTAAATATGTATGTTTTTTTTATTTTCATCTTTATCTTTTGGATTAGCTTACGAACTTTTCCTTTTTATCTTTGTTATTTTTTGTTTGGTTGTTTTAGAAAACTGTCATTTTGTCCTTTTAGTTTTCAAAATATTTCGATCTGTCTTCGTTTTCAAAATCTGCTTTCATGTACTTCTTTTTAGTTTTCAGCTCACTGGATTTAAACTTATAATGCAGATACCTTAATGGCAATTCACTTATTGGTTCAATACCTGACTTTAATGGGTGCCCAAATTTACAAATTATGTAAGAAACAGACATTTCTAACTTTGTTTTCAAATAACACCATAAGTTAATGCATCCTATATAGATTGATATATGCATATATTTGTTCGTTGCAGTCACCTTGAAATAATGGGCTTACTGGCTTCACTGCCTTCATCATTGGCCAAACCTCCCAAATCTAAAGGAATTGTATGTTGTGTTTCTAGTTAGCAACTTCAACTCATCTATCTTCAACACTCTTCAATAGCTTATATTATGTTCCAATAGAAGCAAGTTATATGTATATCTTCACTCAATACCCTTTTTTTTTTTCCTAGAAAAAGAACAATTTGAAAAATTAAGCAATTGAAATGTTTTGTCCAATGAGTATCTTGTCAAAAGGGAAAAAAAGAAAAAAAGGACTTTGCTACTAAAGTAAAAGGGAAAAAAATGTTTTGAGAACCATTCTTTGGTCTAGTGGCAAAGGCAATGCCCTCTGTGTGGAAGGTTGCAGGTAGGGATGTCAATGGTACATTTTTAGCCATTTACCCGACCCGTATCGTATTCGATAAGCTGGGTATGGGTAAGATTTTTTTTCGTTAGCTTATTGGGTATGGGTATGGATAAGAATTTTTTTTCGTTAACCAAATGGGTAAGGGTATGGGTAATAACTATTTCGTACCCGTTACCCTATAGAGTAATTATAAAATCTAAATACATATTCAATTCAATTTTCAACCCACCTAAGTATGTATTCTTGTTTTCAAATTTCTTCTTTTATAAAAACATTTAGTTGAAATTGATTGCACATTCATTTTTATTTTTTATTAGAAATGTAATTACATATGTGTGAAATAAATGAGTTCTTTATATTTAATTTGTAAATATAATAAACTACTTATTATATTAGTAATATCCGTAATTCATCCGCTGCCGTTTCGTTACCCAATAATATTAACGGGTAAGGGTAGGGTAGGGTAAGGTCAATTTTTAATGGGTATGGGTAGAGTATGGGTAAAATCAATTTTAATGGTATGGGTATGAAAATGCCTCCATCCGACCGTACCGTACCCATTGACACCCCTAGTTGCAGGTTCTTGTGAATATAATAGTTGGGTGGCTTGACCTCTAACCTTTATAAAAACAAAAAAATTCACATTTTTGTTTGCAATACTAATGGTTCGGAATATGCATTCTCATGTCTGAACGGTCGATCGAAGCTGCTAAATGTGACATACTCATGTAAATATCAAAATTTTGATCTTTTTCAAAGCAATAACGAAATTTTATGGAAACAAATTTTTACTATTTATTTAAAAAGCATTTTCATATATACTATTACATAAACATTTGCAGGTATGTACAGAACAACAAATTGTCTGGAGCAATACCAAAGGGACTTCTTAAGAAAAATGTTGTTTTCAAGTATGTACTTTCCTTTTTATTACTAGTTCATTTATTGCTAATTTTTTTTTTCTTATTTTCTTTACCTAAAGCAGGAAAAGGAAATGTGAACCGAATATTGTTAACATTTCTACTTCTCATTTATTGCATAGCTTTTTAGGAAATCCAGGTCTCCACCCGAGCAGAGAAGCAAAGAACAATTTTCTCATTATCTTGTCAAAAATAGGTGCCGTAGTGCTTCTTTTATTTCTTGCAGCATGCTGTTTGTATTACAAGAAAAAGAGAAGAATAAGAGGTATAATTTTATTGACAATGTAAAGCTTCTTTTTTCTAGTATTTACTTCCAGTTTTATGGTTAAATTAACAAGAGCTAAGTCCTTAAGTCAATCCTGATTATAACTTTTTTAGATGCAGACAAAATGGTTTTTTACGTTATATATTCTGAGTTATTTACTTATTTTGACTTCATGTATTCTTAATTAGGGTTCTTTCTCAGATTTAGTGCTATGTGAATATTTTTCCTGAAGTTTATATATCTTTACTCTTTGAGTTTTTTTTTTTTTTCAGAAATTCTTCTTTTATTTGATTCATTTCAGGTAAAATTGGACGTTTGCCAATTTTCCAGTTAAACTTACTGAGCAAATTAAAAAGTGAACCAGCACATAGATTTGACTTGTCGGAAATTGAAGATGCAACTAAAAATTTTGAGAAGGTAATAGGAAAGGGTGGCTTCGGCTCAGTTATTATGGGAAACTAAATGATGGCAGAGAGATTGCAGTCGAGGTTTACAACACTGAGTCCAATCAAAGGATTTCTGAGTTCATAAATGAGGTATGTATATGTTGAGATTGTATACCAGTTTAACATGCAATTACTGGTTCAATGATTTTGGTCACTGGATGGTACGGTTTAGAAATGTACATGAACTGTAACCTTCACACTGTATATTAATAATGTACATAAACTGACAAGCCAAAAAGAAATAATTTAGTTTAGTAATTATTAATATGTATGTCTAGCTAGCTAGCTAGGTAATGCCAGCACAGGGTTTGTTTCTTTTTATCTGAATTAAACAAACTAGTTAATATGATTAATAGACAACATTACGCAACTCTAATATCTGACGTGCTCTATCTTACTCTCACTCTTAAGGTAACTTTGCTGTCAAGGATACACCATAAGCACCTGGTGAAACTTTTAGGATATAGTCAACGAGATGACAGTAATATACTTGTGTATGAATTTATGCATGAGGAAACCTTAGATGAGCTTCTGCATGGTACGTCACACACTTCACAACATTATTTCATATTTTCATACATAAATATGTATTTATAGATTATCATTGTTTTTGTTTTGATAAATATATAATGAAAAATATTGCCAGGACCTCCAGAGAAGAAGATCTCTAGTTGGGTCAAACGAATTGAGATAGCCAAAGATGTGGCTAAAGGTTTGGTTCCCCAATTAATTAAGTTAATACTTTGGTGAAAAAGAATTTATAACAAATAAAATTTCTTTTTGTTCACTTTGGCACAATATGCATTTTAAGATAACTTTTCTTTGGTATAGTGGCTAAGAATATACTCTCTCTGTGTGGGTGATCGTGCGTTCAAAATTCGGTTGGAAATTCTCTTTTAAATGTTTTAAATTAGAAGGATTGACCTTCATTTTACCTCAAATAATAATATGCACTTGAAGAAATTATGCTCTTATTTTCTAGTTTGACATTTGCTGATTTGCATTATTTTGTTTCCTTAATTTAGGTATAGAGTACCTTCACACAGGTTGCTCGCCACAAATAATACACAAAGATTTAAAGAGCAGCAATATATTATTAGACAAGAACATGAGAGCTAAGGTTTCAAACTTGGGTCTATCTAAGCTCATGGCCGACACTAAGTATGTTTCAAGCAAGATTAAAGGAACAATTGGATATTTAGACCCCGAGTAAGCTTAACTTTCTTCTTATTTCAAGCATATATAATTAAATTTATCCTCAATTGAAATGTTGTTTATAATAAGCAAAATCAAATAGTGGACTGCCAATATAGGCACGTGTTTGTGTTGACTTTTCAAATATCCATTGCTAAATTAATTGCATGCGTTTAAAAATGGATAGGTACTATGTTACTCAACAATTTACTGTGAAGAGCGATATATATAGTTTTGGAATAATTCTTCTTGAATTAATTTCGGGTTGTGATCCCATATCCATGGAGCATTTTGGTGAAGATTTCAAGAATATAGCTGAATGGGTTAGTATATATATATCTTTTAAACCATTGTCAACTTTTAAAATTTTCCTCCTTATACTATTCTTTGGACCAATTGTGTTTCAATAAAACCAAATTTCTTTTTGTTGAATTGTAATTCAGAAATTCCTACAAGCAAGTTTACACATAGTAATGAAATTCCTGCTTAATTTCCCTCGTTAACCCAAGACCTTTAACAGAAACTACCTTAAAATCCTTGGGTTCGGTACAAAACTATATTGTCAGGTACATACCGTTATGCACCATGATCATCAAACTTAGGTCCCTTGTATAGTAGTAGTGATTGAAATTACAAAAAGAACTTGTGCTAATTGAAAAGCACCTTTTTGTCAGGCAAGAGATTATATACAAAACGGCAACATACACGCCATCATAGATAGGTCCCTAGAACCTACCTATGATATATATTCAATATGGAAAATCGCGGAAGTTGCGGTGATGTGTGCAAAACCAAGAGGAATGGAGAGGCTGTCGATTTCAGAAGTCTTGAAGGAGATCCAAGAGGCTATTCTGATCGAGCAAAAGGCAGCGACGAGCGCAGTCGAATCAATTGCTATATTTGCAAGAAACTCCTCAGAATCTTCTTGGGATATAGGTGAATGTTAGATAGTGAGATAATTAAGTACATTAAGGTTATGAGAATGTCTGATATATAGTATATCTGTAAGATTGGATAGTTTGTTTTTTGAATTTGGGACATGATTTGGTAATATCTTTGTAAAATTTATTAATGATTTGACATATTGATCACAGAAAGAAGAATGATGTCAAGTATTAATATTTTAAGATGTAATTGAGATCCAATCAAGATATATATATATATTTTTGAAAATGTTGGTAGAAGGCTAGAAGCTACCAAACAATACAATAGAAATAAAAAAGGCTACACACAACAACCGTTGATCTCTACTTCATACTTCCTTTGCAATGTCTCATCCACAACAAATCCCTCCTCATGAACTATCTCAGCTGACACCGCCCAAGAAGAGTAAATGGCAGATTTTTGAAGATTCTTATCATTAATTAATTTAGATGTTATTTTTTGGTATGAGTTAAGTTGCTTCAATAGTTTAGAATACACAAATTGAGAAAAGAGAAAATATTGTCATTCAAAGAGCGCCTGCTGAGAGAGCGTGAGAATGATGGATTAAAGAAAGCCTGTAATGTATAGTATCATAAATTGTTAATTTCTCATTTCCTTTTACTTAGTTTTGGGAATTTGGGGTTATTGTTCTGGGCTTGAAAATTTTTCAGGATTTGATTTTTCCATGAAGGATGCGGCTTGGGTCTCCTGTGGGTGCTACGAAGGAAAGATGGAATTAAATAGGGGTCTCCATTCTAATTGCTGTGAAGAAAGCGGAGAGAGAGAGAGAGAGAGAGAGTACGTGACAGATTGGATAAATCAATGAGCAGTGTTTTAAAATTCGGTTTATATTCGGTATTCGGAAGACCACCGAATACCGAATATACAGTATGCGGTCGAATATACAGATTTTTATTCGGATGTATATATGCAGATTTAAAAATAAAAATTCATATTAATAAACAGCAACATAATAGAAAATAAGCAGCATAACCACATAAATTCATAACCGTATATATTCAGAACCGAATATTAGACCGAATACAAATTTTAGACCGAATATTCAGGACCGAATACAAATTTTAGACCGAATATTCAGGACCGAATACAAATTTTGGACCGAATATTCAGAACCGAATATTAGTTTTCTATTCGGATTACAACCGAATACGAATATAATGACCGAATATTCGGCCGAATAAACCGAATTTTAATACACTGTTAATGAGTGAGTCTATAGTACTATGCATAAAACGAATTAGTTCAACGGGGCCCACATATATATGTGCCACGGAACCCGCCAGGAAATAATATCCCCTTTAAAACTATCTATATGCTTTAATAAAACCATATCATGGATCAAAATAATAGTTAAGAAAAATGAAGCTAGGTTAAAAATTCTAAAGTATCTTAGGCAGTATTTTGTTTTCCTATTTACACATCAATCTCTTCTTGTTTGGGAGGCCAGAAAAAGAACAATTGAGAATTATAATATATAGATTAATCAAACAATTTTTATAAAGCAATCATATTTAATTTCTTTAACCAGTTTTTCAAGAAATTTGTTCAATTAGAAAGATAACAGATAAATACATAAGGGAAATTATATTGTCCCTCTCTGTCTGATCCCCTAAACGTCCCCCTCAAACTACTTTGAAAAGAATCGACTATGCTCCCAGTTCGATTTCCTCTTAGAAAAAAAAAAAAAAATGAAAATTTCAGCACAGCTCAAAACCCTGTTCTTCTCCTCTACTGCTCGTCACTCGTCGCCACCGACTGCCCACGCCGATGGTTGCGATGGCGGCGAAGACCTGCTCGCCTCGCTCATCCGCCACCGCCTTACTCTCCACCGACCCACACCACCGTGACAATTGTCCTCTTCCTCAACCTTTCCGGTCTAGGCTCTGGCGCGGCCTGGTGTCCGTCGTCGAATATGAGGCTCTAATTTGATCTTGTAGATCAAATGAAAAGGTAGAAACCACAGATCTGAGGCTCTAATTTGAACAGTTGATCTTCAGTCGAATCAGAGAAGTCTAAGCCCTAAATTTTTTTATTTGGAAAAGAAAGATGAAATCTTCAAACAGCACATACGTGACAATTTTTTTATCGGGAAACTGCAAGGCCATAACAAACTTGCCAATTGATTGATTTGCCTATGCGGCAGGCTGTGCCAGGAGACTCTCCACTTCTATTTATGTAATTGGCCTTGCGGCCGCAGTTTTGCTGTTTGTGCTTACCGACCACTTTCTGATAACCATCTTTAATAATTTTTTCCCAAACTGCTACTCTCCGCTAGCCATCTTTAAGAAAATTTGTCCGAACTGCTGCTCGACTTCATCCCCAGCCCCTCAAGATGTGCAGGAAGGAGAGAAAGTGTGAAACACGTGAGATCACTCGGAGCTCGTGTTTCTGATAGGCATATGTTTTCCATCAATTATTCCATATTTTTTTAATTCTCCATTTTATTTTTCGTTTTGTTTATCTTTCTGTTTTTTTTTTGTTCGAAAGAAAAGCATGCTGCATTGTCTAATTCGTCTGTAATTGAAGGTCCTATCTACAATTCAATTACTTTGGAGGTGTGGTATTTGGGAGGTACTGGATTGTGGTGATTGCCAATATATTTTCAGGTATTGTGTGGATGCATAGTTTGTGTGATATATATTCTGCAGAAATGCTAATTTGTCTCTGTATGTAGTGTGTATTCTGGGCCTTCTGGCAGTGTGTTTGTGTTCGCACACTCACCTGCAGCAAGGTCGAAAGGTTGGCACAACCCAGGCCATAACTAGCTAAAAGCTTATTTCCAGTGCTAATAGCTAGAATTAAACTTTTCTTCAACTAACGAACATGCAACAGCAATTGGCTGAACTGTTTACGGATTTGATTCACAATTTCAATGGCTCCATTCTCTCAGACAGCTAAACCTAAACCAGGAATGGAAATTGCCTCATTATGTAATATACCGATCGAGTGCAGCACATTAATTTACTGCAGAATCTCCTCTCCTTTTTCTATTTTCATTAATTTCAGTTCAATCACAATATTTGCTCCAAAAGCCATTTTCATGTCTCCTTTACAAGGTTGATCTGTAAGGTTTTTTTGATAATTTGTGGATATCAAAAGAATAAAAAAGGCTGACGTGCAACAATTAAATTGTTTCAAAAAACACAGTTTTTGAAAACCTTTGCAGAGGCTGCGAAGTCGTGAAGGGGAATCGAACTCTCGATCTTTGGATAACCAACAATTCTAAAACTTTGAATAAAAAACACAGTTAAATGCAACATTTCACCAATGGTACCTGATAAATTCAAAAATTCAAAAAAAAAAATCATGGTAATTCAACGGAATTTCTAGCATTGTTGGCAACATATATAGATCTGTTTCAAGATCATTCATAGTAGATGATGATGACGGGTAATTGTTTACCCAACTGGTTCTAAAGATAATTTACGAAGGATGACTTAAATTATAGTTATTGTTCAAAGTACCCAAAACAGTATGGAGTTTGCTCAATTAGCTAAATTCCTGTAATCACCTACACCGACTTTCCTAAAAATAAAAAATAGCTAAATTACTGTTTATAAGTACTAACTGCAATAGAGTCCATAATCAGCAGAACTGTCAAATCGACAATTGGCATGATGGCCATGATCTTTAACTAATGAATAACGTCCTGTGTGTGTATACCTCTAGAATAATGAAGTAATAAATATAATTTTAGATATTTAAAAAGAATTTCCGAAAATGGTGTTTATTGAAAAATAACAATTCTAATGATATATGTGACTACGATGCATATTTAGCCGGTAGTTTTTGACAAACGGTTTTTGCACATTCATGTGTGTTTTGCACATTTCTATTAGGAAAGTGTACTAATCGGGTTTAAATAGCTAATTGGGTTCAAACCCATTAACTTATCGAGTACACAATTGCAACTCAGTCCCTATAACTATGTTTATTAAAAAATATTTTATAATCATGAAATCGATTGACACCGTATTGAAATATTTTTTCTATGCTAATTAAAAATTCGTTTGGTACAGTTCAAAGTGGGACTGTTCTTAGCAAATTAGCAAATTGAAGTTAAAACTTAGATAAAAATTTAACCGAAATATATGTATTGAATAATAAAATGTTCAAAAAGTTTGACAAGCCTGTTTCCTTAAAATTGTAATGATAGGTCCCATCATCAGACATTTCTTGTTCTCTTCTTCTCCTTCATTCTATTTACGAAATAGAGCATCATAGTCATAAAAAAAGCAAAATACGTAAAATTGACCAAAGCACGGAATGAATCGGTTCAAAAATCAGACTAGCTCAGGCCAGGGGTAGGCACTACATCGTTCTATGAATAGTCACATTGAACAAAAAGTACTGGATCAAAAATAAAATTTCTAATCCAGAAGTAGACAACTGTCTACCCAATTCCTTCTTGGATCTGCCGTTGCCCCCACCCCCTGGCACCTAGCTAGGTCCGCCCCCGTTGGTTCTAGACCATGAGATGAGATGAACAACACTTTGGGAGCCTCTTCCAAGTTTAAAAAAAGAAAGAAAGATGAGATGAACAATTTAGTGGATAAAACAGATTTTGGAATTTGAGGAACAAAAATAATGACATGATAATACTCGAAGGACATTTGTGATACCTTACTAGTAGATTTGATGATGAACCAACAATATTGTTGCAAAGTTTGCACCGAAACAATTTTTTTGTGACTTAATTTTTACATATAGACATTTGTATTTACAAATGATAGCTGCATTATAATTGTCATGGAATATTTGAACAAGTAAATATTTCTATTGTGCGTTGCTTCTTCTGTAGGGCCCGCTTAACAGACGCGCTATCTCATACTCATATCCTATTCGCAAATTGCGGAGAATATTTTATTCATAAAAAATATTAAAAAACATAAGAGAGCGAAAGGGAAAAGGTATCGCACTATTTTATTTAAAGAAAAAGTATCTCACGATCTCTATTTTTATATTAAGCACGTAGATGATCTGATATGTCAATGATTTTGATTAAAAGATAAAATTTCAGATTGATATCAGTCAGTCTTCCGATTAAACATTTCGATTTTATGTATTTTTTTATATTTTTTTACATATAGAAGTTTAAATTTATTTATACACGTACTCTTCACATGCAAATTGTATCATCTGTCTGATTGGTCTTGATTTATTTCTATTTTTTAAATGTCTTTTAAGAAATTTTTGAATTGATTATAATTGATTTGTGATGTCTTCATTTCTTTCTATTTGTTTATAACATTTAAGAAATATTATTTGTCATTTAATATGTCATTTTGTTTGAGATTTTTTTTTATGAAAATATGTCAGTCAAAAATATTAGAAAAATATATGTCATTTAATATTTTATTTAATATGTAATTTAAAGAATATTATTTACGTGTAGATGTTATTTAAGAACTGTTATTTGTTATTTAGTCTAATTTTTTTTAAATATATTGTTTTATATGAGATTTTTTATTTTTATATAATAAAATAAAATGCCACGTGTCAAACTGGACAAGAAATAAAAATCCTAGTAGCTAGGATCCGTCATTGGTGGATTCCCTAGTAAATAAAAATAAATAAAAATCCTAGTAGCTAGGATCCTTTGTATCCTGTTTCTTTGTTCATTGGAGTGCTGCCACAGAGAATCTCAGCTAACTAGCCAAAAATAAATAAAAATCTTTTGAATCGGAATTTTTTTTCGTTTCAAACTTTGTACTCGCAAAAGTTCTTCCAATCTATCTGTGATCCGAAATACTGAAGTACTCTTCTTTATTTTCCTCTCTTATTTTTTTAATACTTTATATGAATAAAAAAATTCTCTAAATTTGTCAACGGTTGGATAAGAAGTAATGATTTGCTATGATTTTGATCGATGATTATTACATAATAAATCTCTCATTGTCTGATGCTCTCGATTACAAAATCCAACGGGACCCACATGTCACTGGAAACCCTCAGGAAATAGGAATGAACTCTGCTGTTTTTTTCAGAGAAAAGTGAAGTCCTGCTTTTCTGATCCCAACTATTCAAATTCGTTGAGATTTGTGCATGAATTTTTTTTATCGAGATACGTGAATGGAGAATTTTGAGTGGTTGGGATCGGAAAAGCAGGACTCTATTTTTATATAAGAAAAGCAGCAGAGTCGGATCCCAGAAAATATCTCCTTGAAACTAATTAATTATTTGCTCTGCTATTAGTGAATCTAGAATTCTTTAATTAAACCAGATTATGGATCAAAAGAATAGTTAAGAAAAAAAAGTAGGGTATAAAAGTTCTACAGTATATAGGCAGTATTTTTTTTTTATTTCCTTCACGGTGGAAATAATTCAAGGAAATATATAGATAATGTCAGGTACTTTGTCACTTAATTTGCCCAGAACAACAACATTTTTTTTTCCCTATTTACATATCTATCTCTTCTTATTTATTTGGGAGGCCAGAAAAATAATTGCAAATCTTAATAGATTTAAAAAAAAATTAATGAATCAGTCATATTCAATTATGAAACATATATAGTCAATAACATTTTCCAATTTTTAATGAACTTACTCAATTAGAAAAACAACCGATAAAAGCTATGTACATAATTAGTGGCAACCAGAAAATGTATACTTGTCGAAAAACACATATAAAAAAAATTATTCTATAATTAATATAAGATGTCTGAATTCAAATTTTATATTCTATTCATGGTCCAATAAGAATTTACACGAGAGGAATCCATTACTTTTATGCAATGTAAAGAGAAAAAAAATTTATTGAATTTTTTTCTGAAGGTGATACGATTCTTAATTGGTTTGAATATGTTTTGTAGTTTAGACAACACTTAAATTAATTAGTACTCATGAAGCCGAATGATTGTCACATTTATTAGCCACATTTTTTCATAAATATGTACTTTCAAAATTATAAGATATATTTTTTTTTTTGAGTAAAGGTTGGAGGTCAAGCTACCCAACTTTTTAATACCCTTGTTATTAACAAGAGATTCTCATCTATTCTCTTAAACATACACATAGATTTTATACTTTTGGGCATCATGTTCAAACATATATGTTTTTATGCATGTGATTTCTCATAAATTGATTTTTATGTCATACGAGTTATGCCATTATATGTGTTTTCTTGATAAAATCATATTTAACCTCCATAAAAATGTGTTATTCCACTGTTGATCCAGTTTGTTAGAATCTATAATATTTCAATATGATCATTATATTAGAGTTAAAATTTAACATGATACTTAATTAACCTCATTCAATTATTCCACTATTGTCCCATATTAATTGTTACAATGTATAATATATTAATATGATCATTATATTACTGTTAAAATTTAACATGATACTTGATATCATTCAATATATATATATATATATATATATATATATATAGAATCTGGCTAATATGCTACATGTAGCATAGAGGGCCTCTGTGTAACGGCTCAATATTTGAGTTTTCAAAATCCTACGGTCGATCCGAACCGTTCAACATGTCACACCCCCGGACAACCCGCCGCGCATTTACGCGCAAGGCGATTAGCACATCACATACATTATCAATAATAAATCCAAACAAGCCACTTTATTATAAATAAATGAGTTCCACACACAAATAGAAAGGGAAAAACACGTCAGACATGGCAATTCAAACAGTCACTGCCACGTCTGTACAGTATTTTGTTCATACAACAGAAAACTAAATAAATAGTGGCTAAGTAAATAACTCCCGCTAGTTTTCTCACTCGCGTCCTTCCTCTAGGTCCTCAGCTTCAGTTCCTGGAACCCACATAAAAGTGGAAACAAAACGGGTGAGAGAATCGAACTATCTCTCAGTGCGGGATTTAGTTCCAGCCCGGTGCTTTTACAAATGAATGCATTAAATACCCTAATAACATAAAAGTAAAGGTTTTGAAATAACCCCCAATTTTCCTATCAATTCGGACATGCAATCCTTTCAAAACATTCTCAGTTCTGTTCCTGTTTCTCTTTAAAATTCTCACACTCCGGGTTCGCCATACACGGACAATCCGGCCTTTCTCCCTTGGGAATCCATGCCCGTACATGAAAACTTAGAGAGTCGTCACACGAGGACGAGCTTTTCTGTTCTGTTCTGTTCTGTTCTGTTCTTACTCCGGATCACCACACACGGATAATCCGGCCTTTCTCTCTGAGAACCCATGCCCATGCAGGATAGCCCAAAGAGTCGCCACACGAGGACGAATCTGGAAGGGTCGTTGCGGGAACCCAACCGGCGGATCGCCACACACGGACGATCCGATTTTCGAAAACACCCGCCACACAGGGACGGCCCCAATTTAAAACAGTTCATTAAAAGCTTTCCTTGTTCACATTCACACTATCCTGTCAGTTCAAATCAATGCATCCAAAAAGTTCCTAACATGCAATTCTACACAAAACAAAAGAGAATTCGACATTCTCAACATGCAGTTCATCTACCAGGTTGGGAAAAAGGATTACCTACCTTAATCCACGCATTTCTTATTATTTGTAAAAAGACCAGGAACCCGCACCTGTATTCTCCGTAACTGTTGTTGTGCGTGAGTTGGGACCCTGCGTATTCTCAGCGTCTTCTAGCGTCGCGTGATTTACTCCTAGGTTTTAAATACACTTAATTAGGTTCTTATTTTTAATTGCATCTAAGGACTTTGTCATTTAAAAGATATGCTCAAGTATTTAATTCACCTTAATTCCAATATACTTCTCAATTCCTATCTCCCAACCCATTTCCCCACAATTCAAGTAAATTAATACTACCACCCTCAATTCTTCCCACAATTCAATTTGGTAATTTAAATGGAGTCATAATCTCGATTATTGTATAAAAATAAATCAATTCTAAGATAGAAGAGGGTTCGGTTTTAGGGTTTCACCTTAGGGTTTCGGGTCTAGGGTTAGGGTTTAATAGATTTCGAATCTAGGGTCTCACCTTATTGGGTTTCGGGTCTAGGTATAGGTTTTAATGGGTTTCGGGTTTAGGTCTTGGGTTCGGGTCTAGGGTTTGTGGGTTTGGATTTCGGTCTAGGGGTTGGGTTAATGGGTCTAGGCTAAGGGTTTCGGGTCTAGGCTGCAGGGTTTTCGGGTTTGGTTATAGGGTTTCGGGTTTGGGTCTTTGGGGGCCGGCGGCTCAAGGGAGAGGGGAGAGTAGAGAGAGGGGTAGGGCTAGAGGAGAGGGCTGCGGCTTGGTGGTTGGCTGTCGGCGGCGGCAAGGAGAAGAGAGGGGGTTGTGGCCGGCGGCAGCAAAGCCAAGAGGAGGGGGGGTTTCGGCCAAGAAGGTTCAAAAGAGAGAGAGAGAGAGAGACTTACTTGGGGTGGTTTTCAACAGGGAGCAAAAAGCAATGAGAAGAGAGGAGAGGTTGGTTGATTATATTACAAGACATGGGCTTAATTTAGGATTGTATTTTTTTCTAACTTGGGCTTTCAAATTGGGCTACGTGCAGAATTTAGACATTAAATATAACTATATGCAGAATTTAGATATCCATTATTACAATTTTATGCAATTCTGTTATTTATTTCGTACTCCTTTTTATATGTTGTCTTCTGGTATATATTTATACATATACATTTTTATTGTTCTAATTTAGATTTTAATAATTAGAATTTTACCCTGATTCAGAGGCGTTACACAACATGATCTCCATATGAATATGTACATGCAAACCAAATTTTACATTTTTTAGAATTTTTTTACTATTTTTCTAGATAGGTAGAAAATCACTTGATCTGAATGGTACATAATTTTCAGATCAAGTGATTTTCTACCTATTTAAAAAAATAGTAAACAAATTCTAAAAAATATAAAATTTGATTTGCAAGTACATATTTATATGGAGATCATGTTGAACGGTTTGGATCGCCGCTATGATTTTGAAAACTCAAATATTGAGCCGTAGCACGGAGGCCCTCTATGCTACGCGTAGCACCGTAGCCAACTCCTATATATATATATTAGTTAGTGTTGGTGTCCTAGACCCAGATCATATGTATGATATGTTTAGTTTATTAGTGAATAATTTTATTATTTTGTACCTTGAGTATTCATATTAGTGGATCATCTGGACGTATGACTTATGTAATTTGAATCCCTTTGAGTCTAGAATCCAACGGAAAAAGTTTCAAGTCGTTTGGAGTTACCTAGAAGGAGATATAAGAGTTTTAGTACTGAAAGGTTAAAAAATTCGGTCTATCATCTCTTGGCCGAAATTTGTTCTCTTCTCTCATTCTTTCCCATTTTCTCTCATGTGTTGAGATCTAGAAATCCTCTAAGAATTTTTCAGAAATCAACAAGAGGGTTAAACTAGAATTAAGGTTCTACTTGTTAATCTCTTACTAGCCTTAGAGATACAAATATTTCTTTAATCTTTCGGTGGATATCTAAGGAGGCTCGTCATTTGAAGGCCTAAAGCACAACAACCGTTGAAAGAGAAAGGGAATAAGAAGTTGCTAAGCGAGATAACCCTTCTTGATTTGATTTGGAGATCAAATCTAAGGTATTATGTTATTCCCTTCTTGATTAGGCCAATTAAGATTGTTTCTTGCACTTACAATAACTATATCGTTTGTTTTGAGTCGAATAAAAATTTTGTTTTATTTCTTGCTATCTAAGCATCAAAACTTTCAATATGAGGAGGGTTCAAATGCACCATAAATTTTGTGCTCCAATATGCTCAACATCATTTATCTCTATTTTCAAAGTCCGAACACTCGATCCGAATAGTTCAACATGATCTTCATAATAAAATATATTTGGAGACTAAATTTTATATTTTTTAGAAATTTTTTACTATTTTTTTAGATAGGTACAATATCACTTTATCGGATGGTCCAGAATCTCCTTAAAAAAGTGATTTTGTACCTATCTAAAAAAAAAATAAAAAAAAAATAAGGTTAATAGATGTGATTTTTGCTGATTTGACTGGTTCATAATTGTCGTGTAAAATTTTTGAAATTGAGATTTTTCTTGATGGACTCGAAGATCTCTCGCAAGGCCGCAATTGTAGAATTATTTGAAACAAAAAAAATTAGTTTGAATTTAGAGGATTGATGGTAGAGCTGTTATGATAATGGGTTTGAATTTGAAATCTGCTATAAAAAGTATGATTTTTTTGTTATAAACTGAATAATTGGTTAGACTTTAAGGAAAATTTCGATTACATGAGTAGAACTAGGGTGTTCCTAAGTGCACCAAGTCTCTTTTTGAACTCAACTCTAAAACCTATCGAATTGACTTCAAATGATAAATCCAAACCGTTGAAATTCTTCTACCTTACGAGTGATGCGTCTACATGCAAAAACAATTGAAATTTAAAATTAATTTTGTATAGAGTCAAGTGGTCAAAAGACATCCAAAAAATAAATGCATTAAAATTAATTTATAAACCTTCTAATTTTGACCACTTGATTTTATACTAAATTAATTTGAGAGTTTAAAATTTTTACATATAGATACATCACTCGTAAAGTAGAAGGATTTTAACAGTTTGAATTCGTCGTTTGAAGTCAATCCGATAGATTTTAGAGTTGAGTTTACAAAGAGACTTGATAAACTTTGGAACACCCTAGTTCTACTCTGATTACATTTTCGGAGAATTACGAATGGCATGCCGGTTTTATAGCCAACTTAACCCAAAACCACTAAGCTAGGAGTGGTGCATGACCGGAATATGCATTACTCCAAATTGTGCATTTTTAGGGTTTCAAATGATCTTTCATCTTGAGCATACTGCAGGCTTGGGCCGGGCTGTTGAAATTGTAAAGAAAAAAAGTAAAATATTAGTGGTACCGGGCTTGGGCTCTTTTGGGATCTGTCTAGAAAAAGAAAAAAGGGCTATTTGGTCAGATTATGATGGAATTATGAAAGAAAGTCTCCACTATTCCAACAGTAGTAATTATCGATTTGAGTATCCCCTCAAAATTTTAGTTTTATGTCAAATATTAAGTATGAAGTTCTTTTATAAATTTAAGCGTCAATTCTTACTTTTTTTATTTGTCAAATTTTAGTTATTTACATGAAAATATAAATAAATTTTTAACAATTATCAATTTTTAATTTCTAGTGTATAAATTGATCTGTATTTAAGAAATACAACTTGATATTATTGAAGTGTTAGTTGCCGTACAATAAAGAGAAAATATACAAAAAAAAATAAAGTATCTTATATTTTTGTTTGGTTGCTTTAATTAAAGATAACATGCTGCCACATGGTAGGAAATTTATTGGATGATACATAGAGATTCCTTTGACTTCTTACATTACAAGATTGGAGACGGTGGCAAATATATATATTTTAGTGTATCATATTAATTGATTATTGATCGGCACGATATACGGATCAAATTGCAAAATAACATAAATCACAGTTATCTAAGTGGGGGACAAACACATCTGTTGATGATTCGCTTGTCTACCTTAATTTTATTCACTTTTTAAATTTCGCAACCAAAAGGCAATATAATAACACACTGGAGAAACAAATTGATCAACATGATAATATATAATGATCCCTTTGCTGATGTAATGCCATGACATTTGGGTAATGAATTTCATTAAGCCCATTTGATTTATAAAAAAAACATAATTAAAGTAATTAAGAGGCCCAAGTAAGAGTATTAAAATGAAACCTAGCCCACAAATTCAAGCCCAACTCCCTAATTAATTTGATAAACCTAACTAAACTCTATTTAAACCCCCCTCATTTCCCCCACAGCCCCCACACTTTCTCTCTCTAAAACTGAAACCTCCTCTCTTCCTCCCTTCGGCCAAGCCTCTCTCTTTCAAGGTAATTCATTCTCAACTAAATAATTTCATGTTCCTTGCTTGGTAAAATATTAATAATAATAAAATAATCTATAAAGCAAACAAATGTTTAAGAACACGTTTATTCTTCTTCTTTATATTATTTTTCTTTTCTTTTCTTTTCATTCTGTTATTGTGTTCTTTTTGTTTATTTTAATTCAATGCCTAATTCGACCTATAATCGGTGCAAGACACCTAGACAGGTCACGTTACGATGACAGATCCAAAAGGAACCTTAGATGTTCCAATGGTTAAAGTAACAATAATTTTGAATCTCATACAATTATTCTATTAATCTTTTTTTTTTCTTCTTTTCGCAATTCCATTCTCCTTCTATTAATTAAAAATAATTAGTTTTATAAATATTCATAGATGACATTATAAGCTAGTTTCTTTTCTCAATTCATTTTACCTTGTCACAATTAATCCTGACGGTCTGTGATACTTTAACGAATATGGGAAGTTAGAATGTCTTTATTATATTGAAAAGTAAATGTTCATATAAATAAATAATTAGGAATTATATTCGTCATAAATAATACCTTCCTTGTCCGTTAATTTATTTTCAAATAAGAATTCGGATTCCTTGTCTGTTAACTTAGTTTCTTTACTTAGATACACTTACCTTATATTGATAGAAATATACACTTCTATTAGTAATATATATATATATATTACTAAGCGGGAAGGCTTATGATTGATAAATTGCCACATGTTGTTTAGTTATGTTTCTATGATTCAATAATTGATACATTGAGCAGGCATGACAGTGCTTGTGTTACTAGCCATGTGCGCCATGATCGTTTGTGAAACTCTTTTGATTATGAAATAAATGTGGCTTTATTTATATTGTTATTGATAATATATGTGATGTGAATACGTCTTTCGTAGAAATACGTGGCGGGTTGTCCCGGGGTGTGACAAAAACTTGCCCGTGCACACATTTGGTTTTGGTAATGGTCACAATCATAAGGTACAGTTGAAAATTGAAAATTGCCAATTTCAAGCAAGAATTTGCTTATGCTGCATGCTAATTAACTTGTTCATGTTCTTAATAGGTGCTCAAGGCTATTGCCAATAATAGCCTGGGAGGAACCTACTCAAATGTTCGCGCAGGCAACCTGCTTTATTGTTGACTCATCTTTAACTTGACCTTCGCATTTTCACAGTGCTTGGGTGGGCTTCTCGATCAGTGTGGTGCATGGCTCAGGACCTGACAGTGACCGTCAGTCAAATTAAAGATGAGTCAACAATAAAGCAGGTAGCTGCCGGAAATTATCCGCAATCCATGGACAATCTTGCTGATTCTGTAACTATAACATTCGGTGATATCTACATCAAAGAGATCTGAAGGTATTAGTTGACCTACATCTCCCAGCTACATGTATATATAGCCTATCAGGACGCAGGTGTTCTCAGAATCTCTTACACATACATGTATATCAAATCACAGTAACATATTGCAAAAAAAATTTGCATACATGTATAACCTATCAGCAATATGGTGACTGTCGACATCAATCTAATTATAATACGTATGCGGATGCAGGTTTGATGGAGAATATTTTGTGGCAGATCTGCGACTGTTACTGTATGGCGCATGTCAGGGTTGATAGCTGAAGAACAGCAAGCACTGCATGAGGTGAGAATGGAAGAGGTCCGTGATGTCAGGGTTGGAAAATTCTTAGGATTTATTAATAAGTACTATTTCTTTATTAGAGACTCGTATTTATTAAAATTAACCTATAACTCGTAAATTTTAAATCTATTTAATAAATAAATTAATATGTTCAAATTTAATAAATCCTAAGAATTTTATTACATTAATTGCACATTTATATTTTTCCTTAATTAATTAATTAAAATTTTAATTAGAAGTAAATTTAGGTTATTAGTCTAATTAATTTTGTTTAAAATTGACGGGTTACATGTTGTGTCTTGATACTAGAATGGTAATTATTTACTCGTGAGCATAGTAACAAAATTTGCTAATAATTAATTCGTAAATAATCGAGAATTTTCAGTTTAAGTACTATTCTATAGAAAGAAACAAATTAAAATGGATTCTGATTCCATAATAAAATATATATAAAGAGAAACGGATTTTTTAATAAAGGTTGGAGATCAAGTCATCTAACTATTAAATACCATCGTAATACAACAAAGGATTTCTCCATCTATATTTTGTACCCATGATTTCTCACATATATATAAAGACCATCTGCTTTTGTGACTAGACCAAAAGCTAGTTCTTAAGAGAAACGTATTGTACTGTTAATATTTGAAAGTTATTATATCGTTGTATTATATCATACATACTTGTATCACATTTGTGAAACTTGGGGTGGAGTATATATATTTTGTGGAATATTATCTAAGGGCTAAGATCTCAATTTTGTTTCGATTGATTATATTTTTGTCGTAAATTTTCTAAAAGGCAAGCTTAACATGTTCTACTTTATTATAAAAAAATTAGGAGACGAGTCCAACTCTAATGTATTGTGGCAAAATAATACCATAATTTTGATAATATGTAAATTTAATTATCTCTTCAGTTCGAATTAATTAATCATATCCGATCCACTCTGCACGAACCGTAACTGTTGAGAATTAAGAATAATTAGGGACAAATAGCCTCAGGTATTCCCATTAAGGGTTTAATTCATCATAGGCTAGTTTAGAACCTAAAAGGAGCAACTAAATATAAAGTTACTCAACTTTTAGTTTCTAAGTTTAGAAAGTTACCGTTTACTTTTGAGCCAACGGCTATTTGTACTTTTCAGCCTATATAAGCTCACTGTAACAATAGTTACAGTAGAACGAAAATATCAGAAATTCCTGTTTTTCAATTCATATTGTCTCACTGTCTCTATGTCTCACTGATTCACCTAATTTCCGCAAAATCCAACATGGTATCAGAGCACTGATCCATCAGTAAACAAACAAGAGCCTTAGTAAAAGAGGCCACCAAAGAACTGTGCAGAAATACTGCTACAGTCACTCAAAAACCAAAGACTGATTCAATTCAGCACCCAAAACCAAAGACTGATCTAATTCAGCACCAACACCAAACAAAGCAACATGTCTCAACAGTTCGACAATTCCAAACTCACATCCATAACTCTCAATGGCAGCAAAAATTATGTCCCCTGGTCCAGATCGATAACAATCGGACTCAGTGGCAGAGGAAAGCTACAGTTTGTCACTGGTACCAAGAAAAAACCTGGAGCAGAAAATAGTGCCAAACCAACTGATGAAGAAACGCAAAAAATCGAAGAATGGAAACAGACGGATCACATGATCATGTCATGGATATTAAACACCATGGAGCCCCAAATTGCTCAACCCTTCATGTATGCCGATTCTTCAAAAGAAGTGTGGGAAAAAGCAAAAAATCGATTTGGGCAGCAACGAAACTTTGCCCATATATTCAACCTCAAGCAAGAACTAGCACAAATCAAGCAAACAAACCAAAGTAACTCACAAATGGTAACCGAAATCACAACCAAGTGGGAAGAACTCAAAATATACCTTCCACCAACCAACAATCCAGATGAAATACAAAAAAGAGCTGACCAGGATCTAATTTTCACTTATCTGGGATCTCTGGATGCAAGCTATGAAGCAATCATGTCACAGATTCTTCTCTCAACCGAACTGCCATCGTTTGATGAAGTGGTAGCGACAATCGACAGAGAAGAGTCGAGAAGGAAACTCATGAACCCACAAGAACCCCAAACCTCAGAAAACAAAGCTTTCAAAGCCCAATCGCGCTTCTATTCGAACCCTAATCCGAAGGCCGAGATGCGGGGAGACCCAACCCCAAATTGCGATCACTGTAAGAAGGAAGGCCATCGGCGAGAGGGCTGTTGGTTCCTCTACCCGCATCTCCGACCAAATCGCAAGAATTTCGGCGGTGCTAACAAAGGGGGAGAGAGGAAGCAGTGGGGGAATAGAGAGGAGAAGAAGAGTTATGTGGCGGGTGCGGCTCACGCAGACTCTAACTCGGGTCAGATTAGCGATTCTAACCCGACCGCCTCATCTTCAACCCATCCGGATCCTATGCGGCAGCTGCTGGAGTCTCTATCCGTGCTGCTAAAGAATAATGGAAACAATTCTGGTATGGCAACCCATTTAACTTATAATTTAAATTCCACATCTTGGATCTTAGACTCGGGTGCCACTGACCATATGACGGGTAATAAAACCTTGCTAAATAATTTTAAAGAATGCACAAATAATAAATTTGTAACTGTGGCAAATGGTGAAAAAATGCAAATTAAAGGAATAGGTACAATTACTATAGGGAAAATTAGTTGTATGCCACTCCAAAACAAGGAAATTGTGAATTTGCCACCCAACCTCAAAAGTGAATGATTGATACCTCCAAATTTGTCCCCAGAATAAACTAGATGTGTAAACAAAGTGCATATTTAAAATTTTGAGCAAAAACAATTATAAATAGTATGATCAAACCTGAACTGCTGACCTGGAATATTTGCAAATAAAAAGTCACAACAGAACTTACGAGCAGACTTAGTTTATGAGCGAAAGGTGGGAGCAATCCATTCAAGAGTGGTATACGAAGTCTCGAACCCCTAATCTAGAATACCTAGATCTTTCAGATACAACCGTAACTAATAAACACCTAGCCAACAACATTTCTGTCATATACGACAGATTAAACCTATTAAGCCGGGTAAGCTTAAAGAATTTTAAGCAGACCCAAGAACAAATCTACTCTCTTGACCAGAAAATCCAAAAACTCGAGCAAAACTTGAAAAACCTCACAATCCTATTAACAGAAAACCATCCTTTAACGACATCAGAGGTCAAAACTTTGGTGACAGAAGTCGCAAGGCAACCCAAACCTTTTGAAACAGAAACCTTAAAAATTGCTGGAGAACTCAACCAGAAACTCGAAAGAGTAGAAGCTGTCCTCAAAAGAGTAGAAACCTGGGTTAGTTCATGAGTAATTACACACTCACTCAGAACACCCAATTCTACAAACAAGCAGTTCAAGCAACAGACTCAATTGAGTCACCCGCAGTAGGCTTTGCAAAACCTGCTGACAATCGTGGTGGCAACTCAGGCACAACCACATTAATTAAGCAAAACAACACCCAAATCCAGTTGCTGGTGCAAGCACTAGAAGAAATCCGAAGCCTGGTAGCAGAAGTAAAAATCCTTAAAGAGCAAATTCAGAAACAAAAGAGTGTGGAGTTGCCAAGCGACATAACTGACGAATTATCAACCAGACTAGCCGGACTATCAATCGGACCCTCCAGGCAGAAGGAAAAGAAGGGGGTTTTCAGAGTTTTCAAAGACCCCTTTGTTATCCTCCAAGAAGAAAAACAAAAACTTAAATGATGGAAACATCAGGGAGACCTAGTGTAACCCAAACCCAAACAATAAACCCTGACGCACCATTATTCGAAGACCAGGTTCGCGAATACCGAAGAGGGCAAAGAAGGAGATATAATGCCCAAAGAAACCTGAGGAACCTTGCCCGAACTATAACGGGTAGAAGTCCTTACCAGATGACTCTGGAAGAACAGGTGGATCCAGATACTCAGCTCAGAAGATCCCTGAGAGATCGAGCTGCTATAGTACCTGCTGAAGTACTATACAATTCCAGAAGGGACGACAACAACCACCGTGTCTATAACCATTTCTCTGAGGAAGCAATTCTCTGCACCGACAACCAGCAAATCGACAGGCCATTTATACAACCCGACAGCTATGCGGCCCTTCGACAAAGTGGGATGCAATTTATCCACATAGGGGTCGCTCAAGTAAGAATACAAATCCTGCACAGGCAGGATGAAGGCACCTCGGCGTTAGTTGTTTTCAGAGACAACAGGTGGCAAGGAGATCAGTCCATTTTCGATACAGTAGAAATTGATCTGACAAGAGGAAGCCAGCTGGTATATGTTATACCGGATACTATGCAAACAATCGGGGATTTCTATAGAAATTTCCAGTTATCAATCCTAACAAGGGGATACCAAAACTGGCAGAATGGTGAAGCTAACCTTCTAGTCACTAGAGGTTTAGTAGGCAGGCTTTCCAACACATCGAATGTCGGATTCGCCTACCAAATAAGCAATGTTTCAGAATACCTGGCAAGCAGGGGCATACGAGCCCTTCCGGGCAGACGCTACTCAGCACAAGAAAATCAAGGAAGAAACTGGGTAGTCAGGCCATCGCGAATTGATATTCCTATGATGCCTACAGAATTGCAGACCAATAACCTCCTCGATGGCAGAATCTCTATATCATTCCAGAATTATGTCCCAGCCCCTGATCACGAAGGCGATATACCCGATGACGATGAAGATGAAGTTAGGAGTGAGACAATTCTCATCCTAACCGAAGAAGAAAGTGATACCGAAGAAGAAGACGACTGGCAATACATACAGTACCTTGCTGGCCAGTCAGCACAACCACCTGACAATCCCCAACAAGAAGATTCTGTTCCTATTTGGGACACAGATCATGATGAAGAAGATACTGGCAGTACTGACAAGGATTGGGTCAATCCTTTTTCGGAGCGTGGTGGGGAGATGAATACTATTTTTATGATGAATGGTAACGAAGAAACCTTTGATTACCCACAATTCAAAAACCTATCCGAGGCGCTGAACGAGCATGCTTTTATGTCAAGTTCTTCTGCAATATCTCAGTACCAACCACCACAGGACCAGTCAATGAACATGCCCAGCTACCCTCCTGCGAGAAATACAAATGAAGCAAGACCAATTCCCACTTTTGAAGAACGAATGTCCAGAGCAGGACGATTTCGCGGGGGCTACAACAATGAGATGTGGACACTACCATCGGCGCAGCAACAGCAAGGCGCCATGTTTGTAATACCTGATCAACTAGGGTTGTTCCATGATGCGTTCTCACGATGGGAGTCTATCACTCGAAACCATGTGGCTGAGAAAGGATTTACAGACCCCAGGGATAAAATAGAATATATGGAGAATCTATTGGGAGAAGTGGAGAAATTAACATGGGTCCAATGGAGGATGCAATTCCTCACTGAGTACGAGGCGTTGATAGCAGTGGCGGATGGTCGGGAAGGTACACAAAACATACTTTCCCAGATGAGAAGAGTATTTTCACTAGAAGACCCTGCCCAAGGATCAACAGCTATCCAAGATCAAGCCTATAAAGATCTGGAGCGCCTCACCTGCGACAACGTTAAATATCTCATTCAGTATATGAACGAGTATTTGCGATTAGCGGCAAAATCCGGGCGAATGTACATTAGCACAGAGCTCTCAGAGAAATTTTGGCTAAAAATGCCTGGTGACCTTGGGACCAGGATAAAAACAATGTTTGAGGAGAAATACCCTGGTCTCACGGTGGGGGTAATTCCAAGGGTACTATTTGCCTATAAATACCTGGAGGGCGAGTGCAAGGATGCTGCTTTCAAACGATCACTCAAAGACCTCTCCTTTTGTAGCCAAATCCCAATTCCTGGCTATTACCGTAAACCAGAAAAGAAATATGGCCTTAGAAGATCAACAACCTATAAAGGCAAGCCCCATGAATCTCACGCTAGAATTGAAAAGAGAAAGCACCTTGTCAGAAACAAAAGGTGTAAATGCTACCTATGTGGGCAAGAAGGTCACTTTGCGCGAGAATGCCCAAATGATAAAAGAAATATTAAGCGGGCAGCAATATTTGAAGGGCTCGATATACCAGAAGATTGTGACATCATATCAGTACAAGAAGGGGAGGGCCAGAGCGATGCTATATTTAGCATTTCTGAAGGAGAAGATGGGGAGATGGAGCTGCAGCAAGGAGTACAAACCCTACAGCTGAACTCTCTCTTCATGCTCGGAGAAGAAAATTCAGGATACAGACCAAGAATAAAATTACCCGAAAAACAGATGAGCTGTCAACACCGATGGCTTCATAATCAAGTCATTGAGCAACCATTCAAAACAACCTGTTCTTGTTGTGCCAGAGAGACTATAATCCGTGCTAGAATACATTGTTCAGATTGCGGAGTAACGGCATGCAACCTATGCGGCCCATTCTACTTCAAAGAAGGAGTACCAGTTACCCCAGCAACCGCGCCAGCACAAATCAACCTCAGAACACTAGTCCAAGAGCAGAGAGACTATATTGTATGGTGCGAAGCCGAGATGGAAAGGCTGCAGAAGGAGGTTGACCATTACAAGAAGAGGTACGAAGGCCTCCTTGAAGAACACCTGAAGGGAGAATTCGACAGCCTAGAGCCAGATAAGAAGCAAAAGGGCGTTAAGAGTAATGATTCAACCACCACCACCTTGAATGTCTCAATCCCGCCACTTCAAGCCCATATCCACCCATCAGGAACAATACAGCTCACAGGAGGCGCTCTGAATCATCCCTTACATACCTCCAGTCTGGCTCCTCCAAAACCTCTCCCTACCCTCTCTGCTGATGGGCCATCGATCAATGAAGACGCAAACGTCCTCAATGGAGAAACAGTCTATAACACTAGTGGAAATCCATCCACTGGAAGAATTATCAAAAATAGACTATACAACCTAGAAGTGGAGCTCGATATTCCTGGAGTTCAAAGACTCAAAATAAGGGCAATCCTAGATACTGGTGCCACAACCTGCTGCATAGATCAAGGGTCAGTACCAAAGGAAGCTCTTGAAGAAAATACCTTTGTAGTACAATTTACAGGGGTAAACTCCACTCAAACCGCCAACATGAAATTAAAATATGGTAGAATGATTATTGGCGAAAACCAGTTCCGCATACCATACACCTATGCTTTCCCAATGAAGTTGGGAGGGGAAATACAAATGATCATAGGGTGCAATTTTATACGCTCTATGCATGGGGGACTGAGGATAGAATGTGATACAATTACCTTCTACAAAAACCTGACAGTCATCAACACACAACCACAAGCGAAGGTCCTGGCCATAGAAGAAGTAGACCTTCAAGACCTGGAGTACATACAACTCCAAGAAATGGTCCATTACAATTTTGGACAAACATCATCAAACTTCATTACAAAGTTTGATCAAATACTAAGAAGGCTAAAGGAGGCCGGGTTCATTGGCGAAAATCCTTTGCAACATTGGAGCAAAAATAAGATCGTCTGCATGCTGGATATCAAGAATCCAGACTTCATCATTGAAGATAGGCCCTTAAAGCAGGTCACGCCACTGATGAAACAAACCTTCAGCAAACATGTGGAGGCCCTGCTGAAACTCGGAGTAATACGACCCAGCAAGAGCAGGCACCGGACAACGGCGATTATTGTTAATTCCGGTATATCAATTGATCCGAAAACCGGGAAGGAGGTAAAAGGCAAAGAACGTATGGTATTTAATTACAAAAGGCTTAATGATATAACTGAAAAGGATCAATATAGCCTTCCTGGAATTAATACCATCATGAGGAAAGTAGCTAATAGTAAAATCTACTCTAAATTCGATTTAAAGAGTGGATTTCACCAAGTAGCTATGCACCCAAATTCAATCGAATGGACGGCATTCTGGGTGCCCGATGGGCTATATGAATGGCTAGTAATGCCGTTTGGGTTAAAAAATGCTCCAGCAGTGTTCCAAAGGAAGATGGATCATTGCTTCAAAGGCACTGAGAATTTTATTGCAGTTTATATTGATGATATCCTGGTATTTTCTCAGTCCGAAAGAGAGCATGCAGAGCATTTAACGATAATGCTCACAAAATGTGAAGAGCATGGCCTTGTCCTAAGCCCAACAAAAATGAAAATAGCCGTTCCTCAAATAGAATTCTTAGGGGCAGTAATAGGCAAGGGTACTATTCGGTTACAGCCGAATATTATCACAAAAATTGAAGAATTCAAAGAAAATGATCTCACTCAGAAGTCTGGTATGAGATCTTGGCTAGGGCTCCTCAATTATGCCAGAAGCTATATCCCGAACCTCGGGAAACTTTTAAGCCCTTTATATGCAAAAACCAGCCCAACTGGCGACAAACGATTGAATAAACAAGATTGGGAGCTAATTCGCGCAATAAAACATCAGGTCCGAAACCTACCTGATCTCTGCATACCCCCAGAAGAATGCTTCATTATAATCGAGACAGACGGATGCATGGATGGATGGGGAGGTGTATGCAAATGGAAGCCAAAGAGGTATGACCCAAAGAGCACAGAAAAGCCGTGCGCCTATGCAAGTGGCAAATTCAACCCGCCTAAATCCACAATAGACGCAGAGATCTTCGCGGTCATGAATAGCCTGGAGGCATTAAAGATCTACTACCTCGACAAGAAGGAATTAGTGATACGCACTGATTGTCAGGCTATCATTAGTTTCTTTAATAAATCTAACGTTAATAAACCGTCAAGAGTGCGATGGATCTCGTTTACAGACTTTGTAACGGGATCAGGGATTAATGTTCAGTTCGAGCACATAGATGGGAAGGACAACCTTTTGGCTGACTCCCTATCACGGTTAATTAATGTTTTAATTGATGCAGGATGGCCCAATCAGGAAGCATTGGATGTTCTGGACAACCTAGCCGGGGCTCTTCACGAGAACAAGGAGCATCCCAACCAGGAGGTTCAGGAGAAAATGTCCCAAATAATCCTGCAAATCAGCCACTCGTTTGCCAGTACAGGGATCTACTACGGCAATCCGACGAAATCCATACCTTGGAAAGACGAAATGAGCTTAGGCTCCAGCTTCGAGCAATAGAAAACAAAATAATTTCAAGAGCACTTGAGGGGATTAGCGATTTAATAAAAATTCAACAGATGAAGGAATCCCAATGTTCTAAATTCGCAACGAAGGACAATTACTGGGGAGATTGGTTGCCTCAAGTCCAGCAAACTCTTACTAAGCTTCAAAAGGCTTACCAAGGGTTTAAACAGCTGATCCGTGAGGTAAAAGTGTTCCATATGTAAGTGTATTTTGGACCCTACCACTATAGGGTATGTATCATAAGGTGTGTTTTGCTTTTTAGGCCTGCTTATATTGGCCTCTGCTTTTTCTTTAGTGTGGGCCAATAATTGGCCAGAATATTTACTTTCGGTGCATTATAAGCATCCTTTTTCTTTTTAGTGGGAGACAAAAGTTTGTGGAAATCCTTTAATCACATGCGATGGGGCCCAATGAGTACCCGATGTGATAATTGAGATTCCATCTTGAGTCTCTATATAAGTGTGAGTTTTCAGAGTTGAAAAACAAGCTGAGAACCAGCAAGTTTTACTTCTCTCTCTTTCCTTGTAACATTCCTCTTAATAATAAATTTCCGCTTGTGTGCCTTCTTTCTTCCCGTGTTCATAGTAGCCCGTTGAAGTTTGAAGGCTCTAACCAATCGATCCACACCAAGCAAGTTTTACTTCTCTCTCTTTCCTTGTAACATTCCTCTTAATAATAAATTTCCGCTTGTGTGCCTTCTTTCTTCCCGTGTTCATAGTAGCCCGTTGAAGTTTGAAGGCTCTAACCAATCGATCCACACCTGGTATCAGAGCTAAGGTCTGTTTTTATGGCTTTCTAAGTTTCTTTGTATTCTAGGAAGGTAGCTAAGGGGAGATCATACCAAAATCATGAAAAATGTTCAAAATCTAAGTGTAATTATACTATTTCAAGGCTTTTCCTTCAAGTACTAGTCTACCAAGATTAACCCAAGGATATTAGCTTATAGAGCTTGATTTTCGAAAAATATAGCTAAACCAAAAGAATCATCCTGCCGTACAGTACCCTAAGAAGTGGGGAAGATTGCGGATTAACACGATGAGGTGAGGTATAGCTAAATTCGGTAGAAAATATCGCTCCAAAGTTAAGAGCAAAGGTTGATCTCTAAAAAAAAAAAAAAAAAAAAAAAAAAAAAAAATTATCATTTGGGTGCAAAGATTGGGATATTGTATCAATAGTCTCAAGGAATATTCTCTCAGAGTGGCAAAAATCCAATTTTGAAGTTTTTAAGTGGCATAAAACGAAGTGCCCCATTACTATATTTTCCAAAGAACTACCAAATGTGTTGTATCTAGAGAATTGTTCATCAAACTTGTTATCCATTAGTAAAATCACGAATGAACTAGAATGTGAAGCTATTTTTACATCTAAACATGTGATTTTTCAGGAATGGATAACCAAGAGGATAGTTGGTGAAGGAGTTTTAGAGAATGGACTTTACATGTTGAGTAAAAAACAAACTAATCTAAGTGTCAAGGGACAAGAAGAATTAGGCAATCTTTGGCATAGAAGAATTGGGCATCCGTCCGACAAAATTCTAAATTGTATTTTTAATTTTTTAAAATTAAATTGTAGTAATTGTGAGGTGTGTAAATTAGGAAAACACACTAGATTACCGTTTTATTCATCAAGTAGTAAGAGTGAAAAACCTTTTGATTTAATTCATTCGGATGTATGGGGACCGGCACCTATAGAATCCTTTAATGGTTACAAGTATTTTGTTCTATTTATCGATGATTTTTCTCGAACTACTTGGTTGTATTTAATGAAACATAAAAGTGAAGTTTTTTCACATTTTCAAGAATTCTACAATTTTGTAGAAACTCAATTCAATGCAAAAATTAAAGTATTTAGAACCGATAATGGAACGGAATTTGTAAATCAAAATTTCTCAACCTTTTTTAAACAAAAAGGAATTTCTCATCAAACTACTTGTGTATACACACCCGAACAAAATGGAGTGTCGGAAAGGAAAAATCGTCATCTTCTTGAAATGACACGAGTATTATTATTTCAAAATAATGTTCCTAAAAAATTTTGGTCGGATGCCGTTCTTACCTCAACATATTTAATAAATAGATTGCCTAGTGCTATGTTAGAATACAAAAGTCCATTAGAACTCCTTTACCAATGAAAAATTAATATCGACCATTTGAAAGTATTTGGATGTACTTGTTTCATACACAAACATAAACTAGATAAATTGGATTACACATCAATTAAAACAATTTTTTTGGGATATTCATCTCAAAAAAAGGGTTATAAATGCTATGATCCAATTCATCACAAGTTTTATGTTTCTAGAGATGTAACTTTCTTAGAAAATGAACCATACTACAAAAATATTGAAAATGAGATCAACATACAAGAATCATTACAAATACCCATAATGCCACAAATTGAGCACTTGGAGAACAATAGATCTCAAGTAGAAAACGAAAATGAGATAGAAGACAATTCACAAATTGAAGACAATGAAGAGAATGTAGAAGAAAATTCTCTAAGAAGATCATCAAGACCTACACAACCATCCACAAGGTTAAGAGACTTTGTGACATATGAGGTACAATATCCTATTCAAAATTTTATTTCCTATAAAAATATCTCTAATTTACATAGAGCATTTCTTACTTCTATTTCCAAGGAACAAGAACCTAACAATTACTTCGAAGCCATAAAAAATCCTATTTGGATCAAGGCCATGAACGAAGAATTAAAGGCTCTTGAAAAAAATGAAACATGGGTAATCGTACAATTACCAAACAATAAAAAACCCGTAGGTTGTAGATGGATATATAAAATTAAGTATAATAGCGATGGTACCATAGAACGGTACAAGGCAAGATTAGTTGCCAAAGGGTATACGCAAACCTACGGTATAGACTATTATGAGACCTTTGCACCCGTTGCAAAAATGAATACCGTAAGAATATTATTTTCAATTGCGGTAAACCAAAATTAGAAATTGTACCAAATGGATGTCAAGAATGCCTTTCTTCAAGGAACACTTGAAGAAGAGGTATATATGACATTACCTCCCGGTCATGAAAAAGAGGGAAAACATGGATTAGCTTGCAAATTGAAGAAAGCTATTTATGGATTGAAGCAATCGCCTAGAGCATGGTATGACAAACTAAGCTCTCATTTAATCTCTTGTAATTTTAAAATTAGTAGTGCCGATCACTCATTATTCACAAAGATTGAAGGAATTAATACTACCATTATATTAGTATACGTTGATGACATTATAATCACCGGAAATAACCAAGAAGAAATTAACAAAATAAAATTCCAATTGAGAGAAAAATTTGATATTAAAGACCTTGGTTATTTAAAATATTTTCTAGGAATAGAAATTGCACATTCTAAGAAATGTCTATTTATTTCTCAAAGAAAGTATACCTTAGACTTGTTAAAGGAAACCGGCAAACTAGGATGCAAACCGACCTCAACACCAATAGATGGTAAAAACAAATTAAATACCGAAGATGGAGAACCGTTAGAAGATATAAATCAATTCCAAAGACTTGTAGGAAAATTAATATATCTAACGGTAACTCGTCCGGACATTTCTTTTTCGGTAAGTCAAATTAGCAAATTTATGCATGCCCCTAGAACACCACACTTAGAAACAATAACTAAAATTCTAAGATATTTAAAAGGTACACCCGGAAAGGGAATTTGTATGAAAAACAATAACTCTAACAATGTGTGTGGCTATTCCGATGCAGATTGGGCCGGAAGCTTCGATAGAAAATCGACTACCGGATTTTGCACATTTGTAGGCGGAAATTTAGTCACATGGAAAAGCAAGAAACAAAACGTTGTGGCACGATCAAGCGCCGAAGCGGAATACCGTGCCATGGCGTCCACCGCAAGTGAGTTGACATGGATCAAGCAACTCCTTTCGGATTTAGGAATTAAAATTCAAGCGCCAATGCAAATGTTTTGTGATAATCAAGCGGCTCGACATATAGCATCAAACCCCGTGTTTCATGAGAGAACCAAGCACATCGAAGTTGATTGTCATTTTATTAGGAAAAAAATTCAAGCAAAAGAAATTGAAACTCCGTTTGTTAGAAGCGGAGATCAATTAGCGGATGTGTTTACTAAAGGTTTAGATCCAACACCATTCAAAGAAAATATAGACAAGTTAGGCTTGATTGACATCTACACGCCTAACTTGAGGGGGAGTGTTGAGAATTAAGAATAATTAGGGACAAATAGCCTCAGGTATTCCCATTAAGGGTTTAATTCATCATAGGCTAGTTTAGAACCTAAAAGGAGCAACTAAATATAAAGTTACTCAACTTTTAGTTTCTAAGTTTAGAAAGTTACCGTTTACTTTTGAGCCAACGGCTATTTGTACTTTTCAGCCTATATAAGCTCACTGTAACAATAGTTACAGTAGAACGAAAATATCAGAAATTCCTGTTTTTCAATTCATATTGTCTCACTGTCTCTATGTCTCACTGATTCACCTAATTTCCGCAAAATCCAACAGTAACTACCTATTGCTAGATTCAACGTCTACCCATCTGTCTTTATTTCATTGGTCAAACTCAACGACAAATCTCGAGGTCTCCTCCATTTATTTAATTCAGTTGATTTAGTCGATCGAGTTCAGATCGCATATATATCTGCACCCAGCTACTCAGTTGTACTTAACAAGAACATAAATAATTAACTATAATTAACGGAGTGGTTGTATCCCTTCTTACGAGTAACCTACTTCATAAGTTATCTTTGAACCATTGACTTTGTTAGTTCTAGGTTAGGTCCCACAAATGCGCTGCCGGGCCTATTGGAATTAAACATATAAAAAATAATCGACAGATGTTTATATATGTCATTTTTCCATGTCTAATATATTGACTTATGACTATTTTTATGATCATATATTATGTTTAAAGTGAGGTCTTATCTTCCCGAAATTTTTTTCATATTCTTGGAAAAAAAATTCCAAAGTTGCTCTCAATTTTTAAAAAATTCTAAAATTACTCCAATGGCTGGTTTTTCCAGCGGTTTCTCTTTATTGACTACCACTGGAAAAGCCAACAGTTTTCGATAAAAGCAACCCACTAGTACAGTGAACGCGACCATACACGGTCCGAAAAGCAAATGATACACAGTTTTACAACCATGTCGACAGGCGTTGTGTATGAATAGGTGGGTATGTTGTAAATGGTTAACGAACTGTGTCTAAATATCTCTAACATACACGGTCTTCTCATTAACCATGTCCGATATAATACATTACATACATGGTTCAGACATAAACAACCGTGTCTGTTCTCTGAAAAAGACGCTGATTTTTTACGATATATACACGGTTTCGCATGGTGTTGTTAATCGTGTACGTTCTTGTAGATTCATACATGTGTATTTTTTTACGAGATTTTGATGTCCATTTCTTTTTTATTTAACCGTGTTTGATATGCATATATTTTTTTTCTTTTAATATGACGTTTAGAATGGCTACCCGCCATATTTTTGCTAGCCACAAAATATGAAGACCTGTTCATTAATTAGCCACAACATATTCATGACATTTACAATCACACAGATAGAAGGAAAGTACAAAATATCTATATATATAATGAGGAGGGATTCAAAATTACTATCTATTAAGTATATTACAAAACTGTTGTTTTCAGTGGTCCATAATTGTCTAAAAACAACAGTTTGAATTAATTGCTTACTTATTTAAAACAAAGTAAATCTCCCTAGTCTCCGGTGTTTTGACTTCTTCGGGTCCAAGATGTATACCCTAGATCTCTGAGGCCAAATCATGAGCAAGGACCAGTGTTCACTAACAAAATTGAAAGTAATAATAATCAATGTAAAAATAATTTTGCACAAACCCTAAACCCTAAATCATATTTGGAGAACCCTGTAAGAAATATGTTCAAGTAAAATCTATGAATATGTAACCTCTGAAGGTATGGAACGAGGAGAAATTGGATCGAAGAATCAATAGTTATCATCATCGCATTTTTAATGTACCGTACTACTCCGTCATGGCTATTTTGGATTGCTCCTTGGTGAATAGAGTTGGGCATTAGAAAGGCACATCTATTACCCTCCTATTGCACAGATGATATGAACATCTATTAAACAAATGAAATACCACATTACTGTTGTGTGTGTTGGGTGTTGTTTCTGTTGAAATACTATGTTGTGAACATGGCAGTATTGAGCATTGGTATTTGCCATAATTTAATGTATTGCTATGCATTGTGACATCTTGTTGGGTGAACTATTGTATCTGGGTTGTGACACTCTCGGTTCTTGCTTCGCTTGTTTGGAAGAGATGTCTTAGAAAAATATATGAAGAAGTGCTTTAGAAAATATAGATAGATGTACTTTAAAACATATATGTGCAGGGAAGACAGAAGTTTGAATCGATGACGTGGGAATTCTTTTTGTTAATTTCTTTTATCGCACACATATTATAAAAAAAAAACCATGTATAATTACAAGTGTTTTTTTGTCATTTGCAACAATCATACACGGATGTTTCATAAGGAGATAATGTTGGACATCCAGCTCGCCAATCTATCTCACACTTCCGAGATGAGTGGTTCAAATTGTATCTTGTTTGGCTTCTTTACGGTCAGCGGAAGTGCAAGATATTTGATATTATTACTATGCAAATTGATATTTGCTATTGTCGATGTGGATCGACACCCCAACTTGTAACCAAAATAACTATACTATAAATTTCAAATACGAAAATGCATGTTTACCAATATAACAATACTTTTTTTAGAGAAACCAAAATCACTATACTTATTTTACACCACATCTCTGCCCGAAGACATTTTTGAAGCGTGTGAATACCGCCCCTTTAATTCTATCCGGGTCGATGGTGTGGCCTTGTTCATCATTCAGAACTGATATCGTGTTGCCATTCTTTCTTCCTTTTGCTTCCTTTTCCGCAGCCAGTTTAAAGATTTGCTCTTTAATTTCGATCCACTTTTGGAACAAGCTCTGCAGCCTGGATATATGCATGTGAAATTGTTCCTGAAATTTTGTTTGCTGTAAATATTGCTTACAAATTTGTTTAGACATAATTAAAAAAAATGTATGAAACATCAATTTTGAATGTACATAGTTTTTTTTTTTTTTTTTTTTTTTTTTTTTTTTTTTTTTTAACCTTCAAAAAAAACTATGTACATTCAATTTTTTTTTTTTTTTTTTTTTTTGATTTTTCGGCTTTTCTTATAAGTATGACTCAGATTTCATTGCAATATGATCAAGGTTATTAATAACTTCCTTTTATTTAGTTCACAAATTAATAACCTATTTACAGATGTACGATTGAACTTTCATGATTGCTATTTTGTCTTGTTATCTTTTCTTCTTGTTTTATTTTGTTCAATTTTTTTAATGTTTTGGGAAACCAAGATGTATTCCGTGCATATATCACACACAGAATAGAACTACAGAAGACGCAGCAGTTGGGTTTATTCCAGAACTCACTTTGCCCTGTATATGGCCCGAAAGGCCCGGCCCAAACTAAGATTATAATTTGTGTTTACCCATGGGCCATAAGATTAAAAAAACAAACAAAACATCTTTTTGATGTGTCGCTATTAGAGTGGAAAAAACGTGCCGTGCCGTGCTGTGCCGTGACTTTGGTCTCGTGCCGTGCCATGCGTGACCAAGTTAATTTTTCACGTGCCGTGCCGTGCCGTGACTAAAATATCAAGGGGTGGTCACGGCATGCAAATGGTCATGCCACGTGAGTCACGCCATGCATAAACGTGCCGTGACCATACGTGACTCGCGTGACTTGTGTGACTATTTAATCATAATTTATATTTGTTTACTCAAGATTCACCATTAAATTAATATTTAATGGTCCTAATTACACGTGACTCATGTGACTATGTGACGTGCCGTGACTAAATCTTTCACGTGTCATGCCGTGCTGTGCCAAAGTTGCAAAAGATGATCACGGCACGCAAATGGTCACGTCACGAGATACATAAGCCACGGCACGTAACTGACACACTTGCCGTGCCATTTTGTGCCGTTCCGTGACAGAGCCGGCTCCGCTGTGTCATTTTTCCCACTCTAGTCCCTATCATCTTTAAATCACTCCAAAAGTGGGTAGCAATCTCAAAGTAAAGGAGTAAAGATTTCTATTGCGCATTGCTTCTTTCTGTGGGGCCCGCTTAGCAGACACGCTATCTCATTTCATTAAAGAGTACATTACCCATACGCAAATCGCCAACGGTTAGATAAGAAGTAATGATATGCTCTGATTTTGATTAATGATTATTAAATATTACCTATAAGATACCTCTCGCTGTCTCAGCTGGGACTACAAAATCCTAACGGGACCCACATGCTTTATCTACAATTCTAATTAATTACCTGCTCTGCTATTAGTGAATCTATAATTCTTTAATTTAACCAGATCATGGATCAAAAGAATATTTAAGAAAACACTAGGGTTAAAATTTCAAATGTATCGTAAGCAGGCTTTTTTCCTTTCACGGTGGAAATAATTTAAGGAAAGATAGAAATGCCACGAACTTGACAATTAATTTGCTCAGAACAACATTAATTTTTTTTCCCTATTTATATATATATATAGGGGCTGGCTACTATGCTTATAACTCATTTTTGCGTTTCCAATGTTCAATGGTCGATCCGACCGTTCATCTTGTTTTCCATATTAATATGTGCTTGGAGACCAAATTTTACATTTTTCTTAATTTTTTTACTATTTATTAAGCCACTTTGAAAATTTGCTGATCTGGGTGAACAGTAAAAACAGTGTTTTCAAAATTCTGAACCATATGATCAGCAATTTTCAAAGTGGCTTAATAAATAGTAAAAAAATTCAAAAAAATGTAAAATTTGATCTCCAAGCACATATTAATATGGAAAACAAGATGAACGGTCGGATCGATCATTTGAACATTGGAAACACAAAAATGAACATTTAAGCATATGTGGACATATGCTTATATAAGCATAATAGCCAAGCACTATATATATATATATATATATATATATATATATATTATGAGGAGGGATCCACTTACAACAAATTTGAGTTACAACAAAGTTACAACATTCATTTTTTTCATTTTCAAAGTCCAAATCGTCGATCCAAACCGTTCAACATGATCATCTAAATAAAATGTACTTGCAGATCAAATTTTATATTTTTTTGAATTTTTTTACTATTTATTAAGATGGGTACAAAATTCAATGGTCTAAGTATGGCTATTTTTTGTAAAATACTTAATAAATAGTAAAAAAATTCAAAAAAATATAAAATTTGATCTGCAAGTACATTTTATTTAGATGATCATGTTGAACGGTTGGATCGACGATTTGGACTTTGAAAATGAAAAAAATGAATGTTGTAACTTTGTTGTAACTCAAATTTGTTGTAAGTGGATCCCTCCTCATATATTATAGAGTAGAACTAGGGTGCTCCTAAGCTCACCAAGCCCTTCGTGAGCGCGACTCTAAAACCTATCGAATTGACTTCAAACAACATTTTCAAACCGTTCGATGTTCAATCTATATTAAAATGTGTTTGGAGACCAAATTTTACATTTTTTGGAATTTTTTTACTATTTATTAAGATGGTTTGAAAATCGCTGTTTTTATTAAAATTCTGCACCATTGAAAAACAGCGATTTTCAAACCATCTTAATAAATAGTAAAAAAATTCCAAAAAATGTAAAATTTGGTCTCCAAGCACATTTTAATATAGATTGAACATCTAACGGTTTGGAAATGTCGTTTGAAGTCAATTTGATAGGTTTTAGAGTCGCGCTCACGGAAGAGCTTGGTGAGCTTAGGAGCACCCTAGTTCTACTCATATATATATATATATATATATATATCTTCTTAATTATTTGGGAGACCAGAAAAGATCATCGAGAATCTTAATATATTGATCGAAAAATGTTAATGAAGCCGTCATATTTAATTGCTGTTTGGTTTAGAAAACATTTAAATTAGTACTCATCAAGTACCGATTGACACATTTATTAATCATATTTTGTCTAAATATATACTCAAATTACATGATTTCTTATAAAAGTTTTATTATACAACCGAACAATTCTTTTCCGTACAGTCAATAAACTTTTTTTCATGTCCCTTACATGTGAACTCATGAAGATAGATCCGCACTTTTTGTTTTGTTTTTTTTTTTAGAAGACCGTAGGCAGTAGATCCGTACTTTATGGAATTCTCTCAAGAGTGTCAATTATTTAATTCCTTCACGTGCGAGAATTGTAGACACGTGAATTTTAATTAGTATCTATGTAATTTAGGCAAACACTTGCGTGCGCATTACAGGTAAGAACATGAACCATTGCTTTCACAAACTGACCAACTAAAAGACTGTATATTTTTTTTAAATAAACTACTTATTTTTTTTTAATAAAGAGTAAAATAGGTACTTTATATATTTAAAATGAGTTTTAAAGAAAAGTAAATAAATAAGCTAAATTTTTTAGTTTTGATATTTAGAAGGTAAATATGACATTATAAATTTCAAAAGGAAAAAATACGTAATTTTAAGATTTTTGAGGGGTATACAAGAAATTTTTTCTAAGGGTATACAAGAAATTTTTTCTAATTAAAAACATCACCACTTTAATATGAAAGCCGTAGACAAATCTTTTTTTTTTTGTTTTGATAAACTTTAAAAGAGATTGTGAAGTCGCAAGGGGAATTGTATTCTCGATTTTTAAGTAACTAACTATCTTAGAATTTTTTTCTCCTAAAGCCAACTGTATTATCTCAAGCCGTAGACAAATCATATGATTTGTAAATTGAAAAACTAATCACTGCCACTGTAAATACTTGGGTTGTTCTTCATTATTTAGTAATATTTTAATTTAATAGTTTCGCAGGTGCATCTTAAAAATCTAATCACTAATTAATATTTTTTGCGATAATTTTTTTCGGAAAGTAGAAATAGGAGAAGGGTTAAAATGCACTATTGGTTTTGTGCTCCAATTATGCTCTACATCTTTTTCTCTGTTTTAAAAGTTCGAACAATCGATCTGAACCGCTCAACATTATCTTCATATTAAAATGTGCTTGAAGACCAAATTTTATATTTTTTGCAATTTTTCACTATTTTTTTAGATAGGTACAAAATCACTGTTTTGGATGGTCCAGAATCTTCTGAAAACAGTAATTTTGTACCTATCTAAAAAATAGTAAAATAAATTCCAAAAAATATAAAATTTGGTCTCCAAGTACATTTTAATACGAAGATGATGGTAAGCGGTTCAGATCGACAGTTTAAATTTTGAAAACGAAGATAAGAATGTGGAGTATGATTGGAGCACAAAATCAATGGTGTATTTTAACCCTACTCTAGAAATAGATACATTAAGGGGAAAAGAATTAAATCAAACACCTATGTTTTTGCAGTGGCCGCATTTGGCTTGTTATCTGAGTGTTTGTCATGCCAGCTGTCACATTTAAATAATATATATAGGTCCATAATAATTTATTTAATTTTTTTTCTATACAAGCCGGTAATTATATATTTTTTATATAGATTATTATCAGTAGCTTGAAATCAACATATATAAAAGCTGTAAAAATTCTAGAATACATGTAATATACATTTCAGAATCAAACCACTCATGATGATACCTATATATATATATATATATATATATATATATATATATATATATATCTAATTATTTGAACAGTTAATTAAATACCAATAATACCCCAGCTAGGCACAATCAGAGCGTGACGCCACCTGCCAACTTCATTATTTGCAAGTATCAATCCCAGCCCCCAGACTTTTTAGAGAGAGAAAGAGTACTGAGAGAGATCTTGCGTTCATAGTTTGAGGCTACTTGGAGCTTATAAATAGCCCCTCAAACCCACCACTGTAGGTCCCATCTCCTCAATTTTTCTCTATTTTTACTAACAATTGTATATCATCTGCAAGCCCATCATGTCGGAGAAAGGTTGGTAATTAAATTGTGCATAAGAAGTTGGGAAGCATGGCACTGTTTCATATTTTATATTTACTCCTAGGACCTTCTTACTTTTTGGGACATGCTACACACACACACACACGCACACACATCAATAGCACAGTAGCTATTTATCATATTCACCTTTCTCTTTACTGAGGTATTTATCAATTATCATATTAATCTTTAAATTGTTGTTTATCAATCTGATATGTTTTAATTCCTTCTTCAGAGAATTGGCATGAATTAAACTGTGTATAATTCTTTATGATCAGGTTTGAAGGGAGGCATAGAGAAAGCCAAGAAGTTGTGGTTGGAGAACTACTACATCATGCAGGAAAACGAGAGGTTGAGGAAGAAGGCGAAGATGCTCAAAGAAGAGAACGAAGCTCTGTTAGCTCAGATCAAACAGAAGCAACAGGCTACCTCCAGTGGATCAAACCCTAACAGTACCAGTGCCAATGCCAATGCTGTTGCACCAAACCCTAACTCTCAACTGACTCTTCATGATCTCAGTGGAGCTCAAGCAAAGGCCAAGAACGGTGCAATTAGCTAGCTCCTAACTAAAACCCTATATATATTTGGGTGCTTGTGTGCAAGTTAGAGTTGAAACTTGAAAGTAAATTAAGAGAAGCTGTGTGTGGTTAAGTGGTAGCTTTGTGTGGTTCCTTATTTGCTTAATTAATTAATAAAGGTTTGGTGTGAAATAATGCGCCAATAATATTTCTCTTTTAATATTATTGTGGAGTGAAAAAGTGTGATGAATTCAATTAATGTTATGGTGTGAAGCAATAAAATAGTTAATCTTTGTGATGAATTCAATTAATTTTCTTTCTGTTTTTTTTTTTTTTTGGGGTTTGATGATGCCATAAAAAAACATAAAGAGGAGCATGTGGTGCACACAAGGGTTATGCAGTTGCGTTAAGAAAAATAAAACGAATCGAAGCAGTTTCTTTAATAATAATTTAATTTGGTGGTATTCTTTCATTGAATATGATTGATCACAAATTATAGAGAAAATTAAAGTAGCATGAATTGGATACATGGATGCATAGCGTGAACTTTATATGAGTACGGTATGGCATGATCATAAATTATGAATTGGTTTTTCTTTTGTTTATTTTTTTGGGTTAGATGATGACATAAAATCGGAGCTGTCAATGGGTACGGTACGGGTCGGGTGGAGGCAACATATACCATATAAAATGAACCCCATGCACACAGTAAAACACAAATCATGTTGGTTGATTTTGATTAACAAAGTACATATTTTAAAAGATAACCCCTGTTACTGCATTTCATTTTGTAAGATAAATTAATAATTCATAAATTATAAAAAGTAATATAAGTTAAAAAAAACTCCAGGTAGAAGGGTTTAGGTTTCTTTTTTATGGCTGAGGAGAGAGAAACAACCTTTTATAACGAAAGACTAGAATTATTCAAAGTTTTGCCATATAATTAAACTGTTGAATTATTAAGCAGTTGTGGTTTAAATTGAGATTTCAGAAATTGATGATACATGTTTATTTTTACTATTTTTAAATGCTTTAAATAAAAGAGAACTTATCATTATAATTCAGAAGGCACACTTGTTGGGTCTTCTGTTTTTTCATATTTATTTACATTAGATATATTTCGATGATTTTAAGTTTTAATTTATTTTGTTTACTATTGTAATTTACAATTAAATTTATATGGCTTTCTGATTAGTTTTGCATTCTGCATTTTATTATATTAGTAAATTATATTTGTGAAATCTTTATCTTATAGATATTATAAAGAAATTAATTGGTTTATATTTTTTACATCTTTATATTGTTTTAAGCACACAAATAATTAAATTAATATTTTGTTTTGTTTCTCTTTGTGAAAACTCATCACACTATTTGTTTAGTTTTGAATGCTTAATTATATTATATTAGTGGATTATTTGAGTGTAATTTTTTTTATTAACATAATGTTTCGTCAAATTATTTTTGTACAATTTATTCTTCTGTAATTTGAATACAAAACAAGTTGTTTTTCCAAATCCAAGTTTTCTATCCGATTTGACCAATTCATATCGATTCATCTGATTCCGATTAAATATCTACAAAGAACAAGCACTCATTGAATAAGTAAGCAAGTGCTATCCTGGTGTATATAGTAAGCAAGATACAAGCACTCATTGAATAAGTGATGTACTGATTCTGCATTTTGTCTACAAAAAAAGCACAAATTCAGTAGGCACCTGCAACATCCCTTTTTACAATATTAACTGTTCTGAGGATTCTATTTAGGATCATAAACTGTTGGAATTACAAGCTGATATGCTGGGATCTGTATTGAATCAAAGAAGGAAAGAAGAAATGCAAAGAGGAATCAATATATGCGCAGCTGGTGTATTCTTCCATAGATAGTTTGTGATTATATTTTCTTCTAAAGTTAGAATAGGGATTCTATATCTAGCATTTGTAATTGATTTGATTTACTTACTAAAAGATCCCTCTAAACTGATAAATAGAGGATATGAGCAGCCGTGTAAGGCTAAGTTTTGTAATACTAATTTTTCAATGAAATAAAAAAAGGGAGGGAGGATTGTGGGAGTCTTGTGTTATTTACTCTTAATTAGAATTTGACATGGTATCAGAGCTTCGTTTGATCCTGAGAGTATAGTCAAAGAATCTAATATCCTTCTACCCAAAACCATGTCAGGAATACCACCTGAAAATAATGGGTTAGTTGAGTCCAGTGGGACGGCTGCCCTATTGGAAAAATTAACTCAACCAAAAACCATCATCCTATTCCTAGGTGACACTTGTAATTTTCAGATCCTGCTTATATTAGTGGAAATTAAAGTAAGCTGATTTGATAAGATTAATTCTTAACCACCAACAACAAAAAAGAGAGATAGAGACAGTCACTCAGCAGCCTCTGGCCCTTGCCATGTTTTAGAGAGAGAGAGAGAGAGAGAGAGTAATAGAGATTTGTATTCATGAAGCATATATAAGGCAGCGCCTTCCTTATTTTTCAAAAGAGAGAGAAATGGAGAGCTCACGTCTTCTAGTGATTCTTCTAGTCTTTCTAGTGCCGGTGACAAAAGCTCAAGTGCCAGGTGCATTATCATTTATGTCCTCTGAATTCTATATTTTGTTGTTTAAGTTTTTTCGATACATCTTACATTCCAAAAAAAAAAGGAAGTCTGAACTCTTCACATGTAGTTTTCATTGCCAATTCCTTAAAGATCATCCACAAATGACACAACAAAAATATACCTTTCTCAAATTAATCTCATCTTTCCTTCTGTTATTCAATTGCCTTTTGCTTCTATCAAGTTCAATTTAACTCATCCTTTCAAAGTAAATATTTTTGTTTTCTTCTGTGCATATGAAATCTTGACATTTATTTGTTGAATTTTGCAATTAAATTAATGCGACATTTTGTAAGGAAATTCATATTTTCTTAAGAAACTCCATTGTGAGTTAATCAGATATTCGCATAAACAGTACAAAAATGATAGAAGAACATACATTTTGTGCTCTGCTAATTTCATACGTAATCATGATGATATTACAACCGTAGGTTTCGTCAATATTGATTGTGGTGGAAGCAGTGCGCACACCGACGATATCGGCCTCCAATGGATTCCTGACAGCAACTATCCATTCGGCCAAAGCGCCAACACTTCTTCACTTGTAAACAACAACAAAACACAGTACAACACGGTGCGTTTCTTTCCTGCAGACAACAGGAAATACTGCTACACCCTAAATGTCACAACACGCCTCCGGTACCTTATCAGAGCAACCTTCCTTTATGGTAATTTTGACAACACCAACGTGTACCCGAAATTTGTCATTTCTCTGAATGCCACATATTGGGACACGATTGTGATTAATGATGCCATCACACCGGTGGTGAGTGAGATGGTGGTGTTCGCTCCATCTCCGTCTCTCAGTGTTTGTTTGTACAACGCTTCGTCAGGTGTGCCATTTATATCTACGATCGAGCTTAGGCAGTTCAATGGATCTATGTATAATACCATGTTTGAGACTCAGTACTTCATGTTCATGGCTGCTAGAGTAAACTTTGGGGCACTGAGTAATGCTTCAATAAGGTATTTTATGTACTTGTTTATTAATAAGTGCCCGCTTGAGTGCAATTTAATTGGTCTTAATGTTTAGTGTTTAGTGTTTCTATGTACTTTAATTAAATTGGACCTTACCTACCACAATTTTATTTTCTTTTGAAAATCTCGTAAAATATTCATTTGATTTATACAGATTGTTGGTTGGTAATCACCATCCAACCTAAAAGAAAAGGTGAAATTTTCATTTACACCCAGAGAACTTCAAATATGTTTGTATGCACCTCTGAAAATATAAAGATTTCACATACATTTATTGGCAAATTGGAGATTATTTCCCTTTATAGTACAACGGATGGCTTAATCATTCATTCAGTTATAGTGTGGCATGTCATGTTTTATCTGATAATAATTAATGCTTCTTGTTTCTTTAGGTACCCTGACGACCCGTTTGACAGGATCTGGCAATCTGACGCCATTAAAAAACAGAATTACCTAGTTGATATGGCACCTGGTACTGAAAAAGTTTCAACCACAAAACCAATATTTGTTGACCGTTACGAGATGCCCCCAGTGAAGGTCATGCAAACTGCCGTAGTCGGAAATAACAGAACCCTAACATACCGCATGAACCTAAATAACTTTCCAGGAAATGCATGGGTATTTACTTACATGGCAGAGATCCAAGACTTGGGCCCAAATGAAACAAGACAGTTTAATTTTGTCCTTCCGTATGGCCCACCCATCAATGAAGCCGTCGTGAATGTGCAGAAAAATGCCAATGGGAACTACCGGCTTTATGAGCCGGGTTTTTATAACGTCTCCTTGCCATTCATTGCATCTCTCTTGTTTAGACAAACCAATGGGTCGACACGGGGTCCTATTCTAAATGCGTTTGAAGTTTTCAAGTATGTGCTGATCAATTTTGGATCTCTCGATGGTACGACACAGTACTCGTTAATTGAGCTGACAAGCTCTTAAGGAGTGTTATATTAATTTTCAAATATCGCTGAAAATTTCTCTTTTTGAGTCTCAGCAACTGCAATGGCAAGTCTCGTAGCAAGGTACTCGCAAGCTGTGTGGGCCCAAGAAGGTGGTGACCCATGTTTACCCGCTTCATGGTCTTGGGTTGAATGCAATTTCAATAGCCGACCCAAAATAATTTCAATGTATGAGATCTTTTGCTATATGGAACTTATTTTTTCCTATCCAATTTTGTATGCATTTTAGAAGCCAACCATGTGGCATATATATGATCTTTTTTTTTCATGACTAATCCCCAAACTTACCCTCTTGTTATTTCAATTTTCTATTTCCAATTCAAAACAGAGATCTGTCTGGGAAGAATTTAACTGGAAATATTCCTCAGGAACTGACAAGCTTAACAGGCTTGGTTGAACTGTAAGACATAAGCATTTCTTCTACATTTCATTTCTGTTTTCTCGAAATTAAATATGTATGTTTTTTTTATTTTCATCTTTATCTTTTGGATTAGCTTACGAACTTTTCCTTTTTATCTTTGTTATTTTTTGTTTGGTTGTTTTAGAAAACTGCATTTGTCCTTTTTAGTTTTCAAAATATTTCGATCTGTCTTCGTTTTCAAAATCTGCTTTCATGTACTTCTTTTTAGTTTTCAGCTCACTGGATTTAAACTTATAATGCAGATACCTTAATGGCAATTCACTTATTGGTTCAATACCTGACTTTAATGGGTGCCCGAATTTACAAATTATGTAAGAAAACAGACATTTCTAACTTTGTTTTCAAATAACACCATAAGTTAATGCATCCTATATAGATTGATATATGCATATATTTGTTCTGTTGCAGTCACCTTGAAAATAATGGGCTTACTGGTTCACTGCCTTCATCATTGGCCAACCTCCCAAATCTAAAGGAATTGTATGTTGTGTTTCTAATTAGCAACTTCAACTCATCTATCTTCAACACTCTTCAATAGCTTATATTATGTTCCAATAGAAGCAAGTTATATGTATATCTTCACTCAATACCCTTTTTTTTTTTTCCTAGAAAAGAACAATTTGAAAAATTAAGCAATTGAAATGTTTTGTCCAATGAGTATCTTGTCAAAAGGGAAAAAAAGAAGAAAAGGACTTTGCTACTAAAGTAAAAGGGAAAAAAATGTTTTGAGAACCAGTCTTTGGTCTAGTGGCAAAGGCAATGCCCTCTGTGTGGAAGGTTGCAGGTAGGGGTGTCAATGGTACCTTTTTAGCCGTTTATCTGACCCGTATCGTATTCGATAAGCTGGGTATGGGTAAGATTTTTTTTTTGTTAGCTTATTGGGTATGGGTATGGATAAGAATTTTTTTTCGTTAACCAAATGGGTAAGGGTATGGGTAATGACTATTTCGTACCCGTTACCCTATAGAGTAATTATAAAATCTAAATACATATTCAATTCAATTTTCAACCCACCTAAGTATGTATTCTTGTTTTCAAATTTCTTCTTTTATATATAAAAAACAATTTAGTTGAAATTGATTGCACATTCATTTTTATTTTTTATTAGAAATGTAATTACATATGTGTGAAATAATTGAGTTCTTTATATTTAATTTGTAAAATATAATAAAACTAATTATTATATTAGTAATATCCGTTATTCATCCACTACCGTTTCGCTACCTGATAATATTAACGGGTAAGGGTAGGGTAGGGTAAGGTCAATTTTTAATGGGTATGGGTAGGGTATGGGTAAAATCAATTTTAATGGGTATGGGTATGAAAATGCCTCCATCCGACCCGTACCGTACCCATTGACACCCCTAGTTGCAGGTTCTTGTGAATATTAAATAGTTGGGTGGCTTGACCTCTAACCTTTATATAAAAAAAAAAATTCACATTTTGTTTGAATTTTGAAATACTAATGGTTCGGAATATGCATTCTCATGTCTGAACGGTCGATCGAAGCTGCTAAATGTGACATACTCATGTAAATATCAAAATTTTGATCTTTTTCAAAGCAATAACGAAATTTTATGGAAAACAAATTTTTACTATTTATTTAAAAAGCATTTTCATATATACTATTACATAAACATTTGCAGGTATGTACAGAACAACAAATTGTCTGGAGCAATACCAAAGGGACTTCTTAAGAAAAATGTTGTTTTCAAGTATGTACTTTCCTTTTTATTACTAGTTCATTTATTGCTAATTTTTTTTTTCTTATTTTCTTTACCAAAAGCAGGAAAAGGAAATGTGAACCGAATATTGTTAACATTTCTACTTCTCATTTATTGCATAGCTTTTTAGGAAATCCAGGTCTCCACCCGAGCAGAGAAGCAAAGAACAATTTTCTCATTATCTTGTCAAAAATAGGTGCCGTAGTGCTTCTTTTATTTCTTGCAGCATGCTGTTTGTATTACAAGAAAAAGAGAAGAATAAGAGGTATAATTTTATTGACAATGTAAAGCTTCTTTTTTCTAGTATTTACTTCCAGTTTTATGGTTAAATTAACAAGAGCTAAGTCCTTAAGTCAATCCTGATTATAACTTTTTTAGATGCAGACAAATGGTTTTTTACGTTATATATTCTGAGTTATTTACTTATTTTGACTTCATGTATTCTTAATTAGGGTTCTTTCTCAGATTTAGTGCTATGTGAATATTTTTCCTGAAGTTTATATATCTTTACTCTTTGAGTTTTTTTTTTTTTCAGAAATTCTTCTTTTATTTGATTCATTTCAGGTAAATTTGGACGTTTGCCAATTTTCCAGTTAAATTTACTGAGCAAATTAAAAAGTGAACCAGCACATAGATTTGACTTGTCGGAAATTGAAGATGCAACTAAAAATTTTGAGAAGGTAATAGGAAAGGGTGGCTTCGGCTCAGTTTATTATGGGAAACTAAATGATGGCAGAGAGATTGCAGTTGAGGTTTACAACACTGAGTCCAATCAAAGGATTTCTGAGTTCATAAATGAGGTATGTATATGTTGAGATTGTATACCAGTTTAACATGCAATTACTGGTTCAATGATTTTGGTCACTGGATGGTACGGTTTAGAAATGTACATGAACTGTAACCTTCACACTGTATATTAATAATGTACATGAACTGACAAGCCAAAAAGAAATAATTTAGTTTAGTAATTATTAATATGTATGTCTAGCTAGCTAGCTAGGTAATGCCAGCACAGGGTTTGTTTCTTTTTATCTGAATTAAACAAACTAGTTAATATGATTAATAGACAACATTACGCAACTCTAATATCTGACGTGCTCTATCTTACTCTCACTCTTAAGGTAACTTTGCTGTCAAGGATACACCATAAGCACCTGGTGAAACTTTTAGGATATAGTCAACGAGATGACAGTAATATACTTGTGTATGAATTTATGCATGAGGAAACCTTAGATGAGCTTCTGCATGGTACGTCACACATTTCACAACATTATTTCATATTTTCATACATAAATATGTATTTATAGATTATCATTGTTTTTGTTGTGATAAATATATAATGAAAAATATTGCCAGGACCTCCAGAGAAGAAGATCTCTAGTTGGGTCAAACGAATTGAGATAGCCAAAGATGTGGCTAAAGGTTTGGTTCCCCAATTAATTAAGTTAATACTTTGGTGAAAAAGAATTTATAACAAATAAAATTTCTTTTTGTTCACTTTGGCACAATATGCATTTTAAGATAACTTTTCTTTGGTATAGTGGCTAAGAATATACTCTCTCTGTGTGGGTGATCGTGCGTTCGAAATTCAGGTTGGAAATTCTCTTTTAAATGTTTTAAATTAGAAGGATTGACCTTCATTTTACCTCAAATAACAATATGCACTTGAAGAAATTATGCTCTTATTTTCTAGTTTGACATTTGCTGATTGCATTATTTGTTTCCTTAATTTAGGTATAGAGTACCTTCACACAGGTTGCTCGCCACAAATAATACACAAAGATTTAAAGAGCAGCAATATATTATTAGACATGAACATGAGAGCTAAGGTTTCAAACTTGGGTCTATCTAAGCTCATGGCCGACACTAAGTATGTTTCAAGCAAGATTAAAGGAACAATTGGATATTTAGACCCCGAGTAAGCTTAACTTTCTTCTTATTTCAAGCATATATAATTAAATTTATCCTCAATTGAAATGTTGTTTAATAAGCAAAATCAAATAGTGGACTGCCAATACAGGCACGTGTTTGTGTTGACTTTTCAAATATCCATTGCTAAATTAATTGCATGCTTTTAAAAATGGATAGGTACTATGTTACTCAACAATTTACTGTGAAGAGCGATATATATAGTTTTGGAATAATTCTTCTTGAATTAATTTCGGGTTGTGATCCCATATCCATGGAGCATTTTGGTGAAGATTTCAAGAATATAGCTGAATGGGTTAGTATATATATATCTTTTAACCTATTGTCAACTTTTAACATTTTCCTCCTTATTCTATTCTTTAATTGGACCAATTGTTTCAATAAAACCAAATTTCTTTTTTGTTGAATTGTAATTCAGAAATTTCCTACAAGCTTACACATAGTAATGAAATTCCTCCTTAATTAATTTCCCTCGTTAACCCAAGACCTTTAACAGAAACTACCTTAAAATCCTTGGGTTCGGTAAAAAACTATATTGTCAGGTACATACCGTTATGCATGCACCATGATCATCAAACTTAGGTCCCTTGTATAGTAGTAGTAATTGAAATTACAAAAATAACTTGTGCTAATTGAAAAGCACCTTTTTGTCAGGCAAGAGATTATATACAAAACGGCAACATACACGCCATCATAGATAGGTCCCTAGAACCTACCTATGATATATATTCAATATGGAAAATAGCGGAAGTTGCGGTGATGTGTGCAAAACCAAGAGGAATGGAGAGGCTGTCGATTTCAGAAGTCTTGAAGGAGATCCAAGAGGCTATTCTGATCGAGCAAAAGGCAGCGACGAGCGCAGTCGAATCAATTGCTATATTTGCAAGAAACTCCTCAGAATCTTCTTGGGATATAGGTGAATGTTAGATAGTGAGATAATTAAGTACATTAAGGTTATGAGAATGTCTGATATATAGTATATCTGTAAGATTGGATAGTTTGTTTTTTGAATTTGGGACATGATTTGGTAATATCTTTGTAAAATTTATTAATGATTTGACATATTGATCACAGAAAGAAGAATGATGTCAAGTATTAATATTTTAAGATGTAATTGAGATCCAATCAAGATATATATATATTTTTTTGAAAATGTTGGTAGAAGCTACCAAACAATACAATAGAAATAAAAAAGGCTACACACAACAACCGTTGATCTCTACTTCATACTTCCTTTGCAATGTCTCATCCACAACAAACCCCTCCTCATGAACTATCTCTGACACCGCCCAAGAAGAGTAAATGGCAGATTTTTGAAGATTCTTATCATTAATTAATTTAGATGTTATTTTTTGGTATGAGTTAAGTTGCTTCAATAGTTTAGAATACACAAATTGAGAAAAGAGAAAATATTGTCATTCAAAGAGCGCCTGCTGAGAGAGCGTGAGAATGATGGATTAAAGAAAGCCTGTAATGTATAGTATCATAAATTGTTAATTTCTCATTTCCTTTTACTTAGTTTTGGGAATTTGGGGTTATTGTTCTGGGCTTGAAAATTTTTCAGGATTTGATTTTGCCATGAAGGATGCGGCTTGGGTCTCCTAGCCTGTGGGTGCTACGAAGGAAAGATGGAATTAAATAGGGGTCTCCATTCTAATTGCTGTGAAGAAAGCGGAGAGAGAGAGAGAGAGAGAGTACGTGACAGATTGGATAAATCAATGAACAGTGTTTTAAAATTCGGTTTATATTCGGTATTCGGAAGACCACCGAATACCGAATATATAGTATGCGGTCGAATATACAGATTTTTATTCGGATGTATATATGCGGATTTAAAAATAAAAATTCATATTAATAAATAGCAACATAGTAGAAAATAAGCAGCATAACCACATAAATTCATAACCGTATATATTCAGAATCGAATATTAGACCGAATACAAATTTTAGACCGAATATTCAGGACCGAATACAAATTTTAGACCGAATATTCAGGACCGAATACAAATTTTAGACCGAATATTCAGGACCGAATATTCAGAACCGAATATTAGTTTTCTATTCGGATTACAACCGAATACAAATATAATGACCGAATATTCGGCCCAATAAACCGAATTTTAATACACTGTTAATGAGTGAGTCTATAGTACTATACATAAAACGAATTAGTTCAACGGGGCCCACATATATATGTGCCACGGAACCCACCAGGAAATAATATCCCCTTTAAAACTATCTATATGCTTTAATAAAACCATATCATGGATCAAAATAATAGTTAAGAAAAATGAAGCTAGGTTAAAAATTCTAAAGTATCTTAGGCAGTATTTTGTTTTCCTATTTACACATCTATCTCTTCTTGTTTGGGAGGCCAGAAAAAGAACAATTGAGAATTATAATATATAGATTAATCAAACAATTTTTATAAAGCAATCATATTTAATTTCTTTAACCAGTTTTTCACGAAATTTGTTCAATTAGAAAGATAACAGATAAATACATAAGGGAAATTATATTGTCCCTCTCTGTCTGATCCCCTAAACGTCCCCTCAAACTACTTTGAAAAGAATCGACTATGCTCCCAGTTCGATTTCCTCTTAGAAAAAAAAAAAAAAAATGAAAATTTCAGCACAGCTCAAAACCCTGTTCTTCTCCTCTACTGCTCGTCACTCGTCGCCACCGACTGCCCACGCCGATGGTTGCGATGGCGGCGAAGACCTGCTCGCCTCGCTCATCCGCCACCGCCTTACTCTCCACCGACCCACACCACCGTGACAATTGTCCTCTTCCTCAACCTTTCCGGTCTAGGCTCTGGCGCGGCCTGGTGTCCGTCGTTGAATATGAGGCTCTAATTTGATCTTGTAGATCAAATGAAAAGGTAGAAACCACAGATCTGAGGCTCTAATTTGAACAGTTGATCTTCAGTCGAATCAGAGAAGTCTAAGCCCTAAATTTTTTTATTTGGAAAAGAAAGATGAAATCTTCAAACAGCACATACGTGACAATTTTTTTATCGGGAAACTGCAAGGCCATAACAAACTTGCCAATTGATTGATTTGCTTGAATTCCTCTCCCGTGTGTGATGGAATTTAAATCTAAAGGTTCACTAAAATTGTTGATGAATTGAGGGTAATAAACATTGATTTCCTTTCTTCTTTATTCACATTAATTTGGTACCGAATGAAAATTGCATTATACCAATGTTTTTCTCTTTATGCCAAATCAATTTTGCTATTTTTATGCATTCTAAATTTTGCTGCCAATTGGTATCAGCGAAAAAAATCGATTCTGATACAGTTCAGGGACTGTTTTGTAAGTTTATAATTTTTTGCACTGTTCTGGGGTAATTCTGCAGTATAAAATTTCAATATTCTGTACACCTCTGTGTGAATTTTGGTAAATAACAGGGTCTGTGGTGTAAAATTTCGGGTCTGACAGGATTCAGGGACTGAACTGTGACAGAAAATAAATTTATTTAGAAAACAGTCCCTCGATTTTACGTGTTGATATAGTTATCTTGCTTTATATTATTTTCAATTTAATGAACTTGATAATATTAGTATTTGTATAAAATTTTAATTTGTTAAATATTAGTATTACTTTATAACATATTTTATAATATAAATATTACTATATCAACGTATAAGTATGAATATTTCCAAGATTACATGTTAATACCATCAATCTCCAAAAAGATTTGTAACAAAATACGTTTTTCTAACAATATATTGATAAAAAATACTCTACAACGTAACTATATGCACATCAATGCACATGTGTCAACACTTTTCATATTACATATTAATACAATCAAGCGCCAACCAGAGTCCTTTGTAAAAAAAAATGTTAAATTAAGATACTTTACAACGTAACAATTCATACTTCAGTTATAAGTATGAAGATTTTTCTCGGTACCTATCAATATGTTCAAGCACCAAACAAATAATTAATTTAATTACTTTACAATATAACAATTCACACTTCACATTCAATACGGAAATATGAATACTTAAAATTTTAGATTTAATCTTTTTTTTTTAAATACTTGATATCTTACGTATGAATACTTGATGTGTTATATTTTTTAGAAATACAAGTATCATATGTAAACAATTCATACTTCAGTTATAAGTATGTATACTTTCTTCAGTACCTATCAATACATTCAAGCATCAAATAGATTAACTAATTTACTAATTTAATTTATTTTACCTCATAACAATTCACACTTATATAAATGTATAAGTATGAATACCTAAAAGTTTAGATATTAATATTTTTATTAAAACTACCATACTGAAAATTTTTGAAATCAATATATAAAGGGCGCTGCGAATTCTAGAATACATGTAATAGAGAAATTGTTGAATATCGATCATTGCGTATGCATCTTAGAACAAAACCACTCATGATATCTATCTAAAACGGTGATAAATCATGATTTGAACAGTTAGATACGAAAAGTACCCCCAGCTAGGCACGATGGGAGCGTGATGCCACCTGGCACCTGCCATTGCCAACTTCATCATTAATGAATTGCAAGCATCAATAATCCCAACCCCCTGAATTTTTAGAGAGAGAGATTAAGAGTGAGAGAGATCTAGCGTTCAGAGATAATTTGAGTCTAATTTGAGCCTATAAATTGCCCCAGACCCACCCCTGTAGGTCCCATCCCAAACTCAACTTCAAGTAATTTATTGTTTTCTGCAAATATATATCATCTGTGGGCCCACCATGTCGGAGAAAGGTTAGGTGATTAAATTGAAAACCATGGCACTGTTTAATATTTTTATTTTTATTTATTACTTTGACCATCTTTATTTTTTGGGTGATGCTACACACACAAACACGTCAATAGTTACCCTAACTATTCATCTTTGAAATTTTGTTTATCAATCTGATCTATATATATTCCTTCTTCAGATAATTGACATGATACATACATATTGATATTGTCACTAACTATATATGTGTATATTAAACTGTGTTTAATTCTGTAATTATGATCAGGTTTGAAGGGAGGCATAGAGAAAGCCAAGAAGTTGTGGTTGGAGAACTACTACATCATGCAGGAAAACGAGAGGTTGAGGAAGAAGGCGAAGATGCTCAAAGAAGAGAACGAAGCTCTGTTAGTTCAGATCAAACAGAAGCAACAGGCTACCTCCAGTGGATCAAACCCTAACAGTACCAGTACTGCCAATGCTGTTGCACCAAACCCTAACTCTCAACTGACTCTTCATGATCTCAGTGGAGCTCAAGCAAAGGCCAAGAACGGTGCAATTAGCTAGCTCCTAACTAAAACCCTATATATATTTGGGTGCTTGTGTGCAAGTTAGAGTTGAAACTTGAAAGTAAATCAAGAGAAACTGTGTGTGGTAAGTGGTAACTTTGTGTGGTTCCTTATTTGCTTAATTAATTAATAAAGGTTTGGTGTGAAATAATGCGCCAATAATATTTCTCTTTTAATTGTGGAGTGAAAAAGTGTGATGGATTCAATTAGGTGGTGTTTGATTGTGGACTAAAGCTAAAGAGGTCTAAATTATTCATGTTTGATTGAGGTCTAAAGTTAAATCTTGGCTTAAGATATTTCTTGTTTAGTTATGTTTGGTTACAGTTGGTGGATGACTAAAGTTTTGGAAGCCTAAGTTAATTAATTATTAATAATAAGATACTAATTATATAATATTAATATATTAATAATAACTATAATATATTACAATATTATTATAATAATTATTTAATATATTAACAATATAAGATATTAATTATATAATTATATACTAATAATATATTATTATAATCATTCGAGTTAGGTCATGACGTGGAATAAAATTAAACCACTATATGAAGTGGTTTATTAGGCCGGTCTAAAGATCGGCTTATGTCATCTTAGTTTGGCTCAATTAATGCTTGTTTGGTGGAATCGAGAATTAAATCCCTTATTCCACCCTTTAGGCCACAACCAAACATAGGGTTAATGTTATGGTGTGAAGCAATAAAATAGTTTATCGTGTTGTCTGTAAATTAAGGATATAAGTACTCAAATATGAGTTTCCGTACAAAATTGACAAGAGAAGGAAATATTTAGACTAAAAAGGGATAATTGTTTACCATAATAGGTAAAGAGTTTATATCCTCTAAAATAATTTTAAATTTATTATTCTTAAAATCTGATCAATTATTAGAATTCCGGCCAATTTAAAATTCATGCATGGGGCATATTAATTAAAAGAGATTGGACAGTTTCAAAATTCATGCAAAAAAGTTATGTCCCGAACTTTTCAAACAAACTCAAAGTTTGAATTACCAAAAAAAAAATATTTAAATTTAGTATTTAAAATTTCAGCTCATCTAACTTGGCCCGCTCAAGGCAGGCCCATCAAGCCCAGTCAGTCGGGCCTAAATTAAAAAAGAAAAAAGAAAAAAGAAAAAAAGAAGATACTATACTAAACGTAAAAAGAAAATAAAAAAAAGAATCACTATAAATTAAGTTCACGTACTTAAAAATATTAATAATAATAGACTTAATTAATATGACATGTTATGTCTAGTCAGCCGGGCCTAAATTAATTAAAGTCCAAATTTTATTAGGTCTTTCTAATATTATTTCTTGGGAAGTCATGTCGTGACTGGATACGTCACGGTACGTGTGTCGGTCACGTACTGTTATTTGCATGTCAAATAACGGATCCATTTTTGTGCGGTAACAACCTTCCGAATAAAATGGCACGGCACGAGACTATTATGTTCCAGGTACAACACAACATATGACTAAAATAACATAAAATATTTGTCACTATTTATCCCAAATAACAATTTAAATTTCAGATAACAAATTTGATTCTTTTCACATATAAACCTTTTACAACATTATTTCTGTTTTTACCATTGTTAACAATTTTTTTTCATATTTTCGATATTCCTTTTGATATTTTCTTCCTTTAAAAACCTAAAATTAGAAGGAAAAAAAATAAACGTGATTAAACTTGACTATACATGACCAAATGCTACTAAATGTGACTAATATACGGTGAACGCGAATGTTGTGAGCATTTCTTGCGATTTAAACTAGTCACGACTCGTGAAGACTTCACTTCATCATGTCACTACTACGGTACGACACGAATTTACATGTGTAATCAACTCAAGCGAGGCTAGCTGTTGGGTTGAATCAGACATGACCTAGCTAGCTTGTGCATGGTGTGTCTGCTATTAGTTTTAATTAATTTTAGATAACAACATTCAAGTAAATGAAATTAAAAGCGTCAAATCTTTCATTTATTCTGCATATATTTTCAAATACTTGTACAGAAATTAATTTGCATGCACTAATTAAAAAGTTACACATTAATTTGCTTTTGTAATTAAAAAGTAGGCATCTAACATTACCAGCATGAAAAAGTGTTCTGTTACAATAAAAAGCAAATGTATTGCGGTATTGGCATCCACATGGTGACATGCATGTAGCATGAAGGCCCTGACACCGCACAGCTTTTGAAAGAGCGAGCATAGAATTAATTAATAATGCAACTGTGCGGGGTATCTTTGCAAAGTTGGATCATGGAGAGCAACACCATGCATGGTTTTCTTTTCTTTTGTCGGTTATGTGGTGAGCAGAACCACTATGGCACTATGTATGTTCCCACATTAATCCCACTAGCTCATGTTAGTTCAATTTGATCTATAATTTTACAATATTTACATCGTTATTGTCATATTAATACGTACAATAAAATCTCTTATTATTTGATTTTTAAGTAGCAACAATTTAAGTGATAATTAAACTTCTCAATATAATTTGTTCTTAAATTTCTAAATGACCATTTGAAGCTTAATAGTTATTATCTGAAATTACAGTAATATATATGGTTTAATGGAGAAGAAATCAATCACCAGTGATTTGGAAATCAAAATTATTTATTTGAATATGACTTGTATTTTTTGCCAACACCATATATATTGATCAAGCATAGTGCAGTTAATTTATCAACATATATATATAGTTATAGACCAAATTAATAAAAGAAAAAAAAATGTTCATAAGAAGCCCAATTAATTTAATTTATCATCGAAATATCATTGGATAAATATGAATCCACTGATCATTAAAGTGCTTATACATGCATAGCATTAAACCACATTCCCCCAAAATAAATGATAATAATAATAATAATAATAGTAATAATAATATAAAAACAATATTAGGAGATTTGGAAAAAAAAAAACAAAAAAAAAGAAGGACGGAAAAAAGAAAAAAGGAAAGAACATGAACTAGCTAGAGATATTCAAAAGAGGCCTCCATTGAAATCTTGCCATCCAACTTCTCCTTCTTTTTTAAGCCATCTTCTTAATTAATACGTGACATTTAGTGCATGTAGTAGGCGAAGAAGGAGAGAACGGAGGCACCGACGGCCATACCGAAGGCTGGCGCAGCGGACCAGGCACCGCTTGTCGGGGATGGTGCAGGGGCATCAGAAGCCATGACAGCAGTAGCAGAGGCAGCAGCAAAAAGAACAGCACATGCAACCTTCTTCATCTCCATTAATTGTTTTTGCACAAAAAGGTTGAATATGTGTTACAGATGTGTGTATGGATTTGCTTTTGTGCTTGTTTGCTAATTGCTTGAGTTAATAAGGGGGATGTAGGAGGGCTTTTATAGATGGTCAGGGGTTATAGAGAGGTTAGTTTAACTTGGATGGTTAGGGTTAGGTAATGTTAATTGTTTCTAATTTTAGAACATATTTTTATGCTTAATTAGGTTTTTTATTTTTATTTAATGGTCATTGGTGGTTACCATGCATGTGTTATAGACTTGGAAAGTATCTACGTGCTTGCATGTGATTAAATAATGGAATTGAATTTTTTTTTTTTTTTGCTTTATAAATAACAAATGGTGAGGTGTAAAATTAAGACTAGAACGGGTCAACCGGTGGAACAATTTTTTCAATGGACTTTAATTTGTTGGTCAATGAAAAACGAACATATTTTTTTATTTAATTTTGTAAATTAATGTGAACTTTATAATAATTATGTAAGTAACTTGGGAACAATTCCAAAACTAAAGTATGTCTAATTATAAAAATTGAGAGAAATTCAAATGCTTAATAATATAACATTTAATTGGGTTATATGGTTGTTGGTATGATGTGAAATATATAATAGCTCATGTTTTAATTCCCTGTCAATTGTATCATTTTCTGTAAATTAATTATAAATTATATTGTTGTCAAAAAACCAAGTAATTTACGAGTTGATTCAAAGTTTCAAACCAACGATCTTGTGTTGCCAAATGCCAATTAATGAGATAATGAGTTACATTTAGGTTAATATATTAGAGAAAGATTGAGGTCTGATATTTTTATTTTATTATTTTGAGATAAAATAGAGGTCACGCCTTTAAACTCTATTAAATTATGTTGATAGAAGACATAACAAATGTCAAGGATTACAAGGAAAAGAAAATTTTTTAATTTCGAATATGCAACCTCACATACAATAGAGAAAAACATTGTCTTAGTATTGTATTAAAGGTTGATTTTTACATCTACGTTACTTACATTATTCACTAATTATTTTTTAATGCGTTGAGGTAGCTATTTTGTATGCCTAGCTGATATTATAAATATTCGTATTTTACTATTTTCGTATGTGCCCATACAAACTCAATACGAATTTTTTTTATAAACCATAATTAAAAAAAAAAATTTTACGACACCAACATGATTATTTTTTTTTTACAAAAACCATAAGAACCTAAATGTCATTTCGGTCCGGTCCTCTTTTTGGATTTTTTGTGACGGCTCATATAAAAACTTGTGAAACCAGTACCACAAAATATCCAAAAAGGAGACCAGACCGAAACGCCATTTCGGTCCGGAATAAAAAAAAAATAACGGCCTAAAATAATATTTCAGTTCTTATAGTTCTTGTAAAAAAAAAATAATCATGTTAGTTTCGTGAAAAAAAAAATTTAATTATGGTTTATAAAAAAAAATCCACCCAATACATTCTAAGACCCTGTTCGGCGGCCTGCTAAGAAATAGAAATGGGAATAAGAATCTAAAATTTTGAACTACTTTTTACTGTTTACTGTGGAAAGAAAAAATTCACTCAAGAGTCAATTTTTATTTCTCACGGCACAGTGCCGTTGCCAAACGGGCCGTAATTAAATAACATGAAAAGCGTTTTAGTAGAAAGTGTATTGCTTTCTGAAACCTTTTTCAAGGCTAGTATATTTTATAGTATAGTAGACTTTACTACAGCTATCTTCCAATAATAAGATTAATTGCTTGACACGCATTGCCACTAGATAAATAAATAAATAAGGTTAAAGAAAGAGTACGGTCTGGTTAGCTTATAAAAAATGAATAAATAAAAGGAAATATAAACAGCATGAAACGGGTTGTAGCCTGGAGGTCCTGGACCTACAGAGACAGTGTAGCATCTGATCTGCGCCAACCTATCAAACAGGCTTACAAATGGGTTCTATTCCCTGCAATTATAATTTCTGCATTTTCTTGCAATACTCTTAATTTTTTTTATTATACTACTTTATGCTTGCCATGACCTGTGATTGTGGGCTTAGCAATTTCAGAGAAAAACCCATAGATTGTGGGCTCCCACCATGTCCTGTGATTCCAGTTGCTACACAAACAAACTCAGGAATTGTGTGGTTCCAACTCCTTGCATTTTAAATGATGTCTTGGGAGGTCGTTAGTTTGATATGCATGTATATATGCACTGTCATTAGAGAATTATAATTTTTTAGTAATATATCTTGCCTCAGTTTAGTTGGTTCTAATCTGGATATAACTGATTCTCTATGGATTAGCTAGCTTTATATAACCAGCACAATTTGTTGTGTTATGATTTTTTTTTTTTTTTAACATTTATAGGATTTCTATTAATTGATTAATTGTTAGAATGTGCAAACTGAAGCAGAGATTTTGGCTCAAAGCACTTTAAAGAAAGCTTTCTATCATTTTCGTTAATGGTTCCATTTCATCTAATACATGAAAAGGCAACATCTATTTTGTTTTACTTCCATTACATTTTAGAAAAAAATATTGTGAGTTTATTAATTTTCAAAGAAAAAGGGTAAAAACAAATTTTAGTTCCTATGGATTTATTTTGTGACTTTTTTTCTTTAATTTTAGCACAAAACCTTGTGCACATACATCTTTAATTATAATATGATTTTAGTTCCTATGGATTTATTATTGAGTTCTCACAATTAGAAATTTATGTTATTATAATCAGAGTAGAACTAGGGTGTTCCTAAGTTCACCAAGCCTCTTTGTGAACTCAACTCTAAACCTATTGGATTGGCTTCAAATGACGAATCGAAACCGTTGAAATCCTTCTACCTTACGAGTGATGCGTCTATATGCGAAAATTTTAAAATTTTAAATTAATTTTGTATAGAGTCAAATGGTCAAAAGATGTCCAAAAATGAATGCATTAAAATTAATTTATAAATCTTCTAATTTTGACCACTTGACTTTATAATAAATTAATTCGAAACTTTAAAATTTTCACATGTGGACGCATCACTCATAAGGTAGAAGGATTTCAACGGTTTGAATTAATCGTTTGAATCCAATTCAATAGATTTTAGAGTTAAGTTCACAAAGAGACTTGGTGAACTTAGGAACACCCTAGCTGGCATGTTTGTAATATAAAATTTTATTTTGTAATTACTTGAAGATGTATGTATAACATAGGCAACAATAATATAATTCAAATAAAAACTAATATTTGCCGAAGCCACCGCTTAGAAGTTGTTTGCTATATACAGATAATTAATTAATTTACATGAATGATTTGTTGTTGTGTGTAATCAATTAGTTGAAAGATATAACATAATGCTAGGTGACATCAATTAATTAATTTACATGAATGATTTGTTGTTGTGTGTAATCAATTAGTTGAAAAGATATAACATAATGCTAGGTGACATCAATTAATCATCAATTAAGGTTGATTGGTTGTTGGAGAGCATAAGCATCTCTGATTGTGACAGCTCCTCAAATCAAATTGAGAGACTTTTTATGGAAAGAAAGAATTTTATCTTGACAGGATATTATTTTTCAATTTGCATCATGCACGTATGCTGTTACTTTTCCTAGCATGCTTATAACTTAACTTTACTGGTAAATTTACATGTAGATTATTTAATGTATATAATATATAGTTCTCATGTTGGTGGTAATTAAATTAATAATGCTTTCGACTTGCGCACTAATGTATTCGTTCGATTGGGTCCATAATATTTTTTTTTTTGTTCAATAGCCCCTCGAGATGTTACAATTGGTACAATCAAATCTATTTTCATTAACAAGAATTATCGATATTGACATAAATTAAAAATGACAGTCATATTTTGATGTGACGATAATATAACTTAAAAATCGTTTTACATAATAAATCATTTGAATATGATGTTGCATCTTAATCTCTTATTGAAGAAGAAACTAATTTAGACAAATATAATAATTTAAGGGACTGATTGCGAAAACCATATATAATTAGTATTAAATTTGTCCACTAGAAGGATTTCTAATTGTGTATGTTTTCCAAATCAGTGATAAATTTAAAATAATAACGAGCCAAAATTAAATACACAGCATGTACATATTAAAAATAAAAAAATAATGAAAAAGAATATAAGAAGCTTGTGTAAATTGGGTAGTCATAATGCATTCTGTCAGATGCCGCTTATGATTTATAGAATTAAAAAGAGTTTTGATTCTATTGCCAACATAACACAGATCCTATCGGGTCACATCAATAGGAAAGTAATCAAAAAATTATTAATTAATTATAAATTGTTATAATTAATAAATAAATGTCATAGAGAATGCAAGCTTAAACAGATTAAATTTATAAGCGTGTACGAGACGTTGTATAAATTTATCGCAACAACAGTCGCAAGAAATATAATTATTCAGAATAATTATATTGATAATAAATGAATTATAAATATTAATTATGAATTAATATTTTGGGTCAAAAGCCCATTTGAATTTGGGCCTAATTTAAATTTAGAATTTAAATTAAAAGCCCAAATTGATTCAATTGAATTTTTTGGGCTTATGGTTCAAAGGGCAAATGGAATTTCACCTAGAACCGACTTTGGGAGGGGTATTTTGGTCTTTTGAAACCGACCCTATAGGCCTATATAAAGGCATGTAGGGTGAGAGAAAGAATAGAACTCGATTCGATTCGGTTATCATTTTCTCTTTCTCGTGTTTCCTCCAAATAGTGATTTGCGTAGAAAAGAAAGGAATACGTAATCCACGTATATTCTTGCGAGTTGTGAATAGTGTCTTAGCTAATAGTCGGTACAGTATTTCAAGCAAAAGAAATACCGACTCTCTGGTTGTTCCCGGTGGACGACTGATAAAGGCATCAGACTTCTGGTGCTACGTAATCGAGTTATACTGCATTCCAACTTGAATTTGGAAAAAAAGTACAAATGTTATTTAATTTATTTAAATGTTAAATAAATATTATTTTTGAAATCAATCAGAGAGTAAATCCTCAGCTTATTGTAGAATGTAAAATTTTGATTTTATGTTCTTTCCGCACCGTAAGCCTAATCAGAATTTCGTGGTAAATTCTCGAGCAGAATTTAACGGGAAATTTTCTTGAAAAGTAATTTGGCAATAAATTCTCAAACAGAATTTCGCGGGAAATTCTCGGTCAAAATTTCTCAGCTTTTCCTCAAAAATCTGAATTTAGCGGCCGAATTACCCAACAACAGGGTAGTGGAGTTAGTGCCTGGAGAACAGAGCAGTAGCCTCAATGTAAATATAGATAATTACATAGATAGGACCTGTAATTAAACTTTTTTTAATCAAAATCTGTTAGCGCCAATTTGCCGACTAACCTTAAAAAAAAGAGATGTTACAATTGGTACAATCCAATCTATTTTCATTAACAAGATTTATCGATATTGACATAAATTAAAAATGGTTGGATCCTGATTGATGTGTCTTTAATATGGCAATCAAATGACAGTCATATTTTGATGTGACGATAATATAACTTAAAAATCGTTTCACATAATAAATCATTTGAATATGATGTTGCATCTTAATTAATCTCTTATTGAAGAAGAAACTAATTTAGACAAATATAATAATTTAAGGGACTGATTGCGAAAACCATATATAATTAGTATTAAATTTGTCCTCTAGAAGGATTTCTAATTGTGTATGTTTTCCAAATTAGTGATAAATTTAAAATAATAACAAGCCAAAATTAAATACACAGCATATACATATTAAAAATAAAAAAATACCGAACAAGTAGAGATGTTGTTTTACTTCACGCTTATATCTTCATTTTCAAATTAAGTTCAAACAGAATAGTCGATCTAAATCTCTCACATAATCTCCATATTAAAATGTGCTTGGAGATCAAATTTTATGAAATTATGAAAAAAAAAAGTAATTTTAAATTATTTTTTTAAGAAGCTTGATTTTAGTTTTGTGTCCAAAAATCGAAAAAAATAGCAAAAAATTACTAAACAGAAGTTAGTTAAATCAATTATAATTATCTAATTTCAAAACATATGCTAACTAATTTTCAAGTATATACTTACTAAAAGTATACAAATTAATTCTGGAGAAGATTAGAAACATGAACTTATCATACTTGGATTCAATTGATCTTCTACTTTTGGGGCTGTAGAAATCAATTTATAACAGTGTTGTAAATCACTTTATCAACAAGTTTTTTTTTAAATTATGACATTGAGCAACTTTTTTAATTTGTCTTCTCAATTTGATTTTCTCTTGTACAACATATCCATAAAGCTTAGGGCCCTTCACACTGGTAAACTTTTTCAATTGTGATGGACAATGGTGGAAATTTGCTTGGAATAATAAGAAACCTAAAATAATATTTCAAATTTCTAGGGTAAGGAATTTGATGTATGTATCCAAAGTTCAGATAAACACCATGGAAGGCTTGAAAGTTCAATGAAAAATTATTTATTAATTTTTTCTGCTAAAGAACATGATTTAATTCACATTTTAAATAAATTCTCCAAATATGTGTTAACAGCTGATTAAATCCATTTTGAAAGGAGCCGTCACAAATATTTACAAGTTTTGGGTCTTATAAATGGGTAGCCAGTAACATAACAGGTCCCAAATAGAATAGATTTTTATATCTTTATTTTTTTATTTTCGAACTTACTGATGGTTGCTTTAAAAAAATTTAGTATGTCATGTTGATGGTTACTGAAAATTTAAAAAATCGAAAATAAAAAAAAATCAACTGAAAATGTATCTGATATACACAAGTATTCATTGTTGATCTACCATAATTTATTATATCAATTTTTCATCCTTAATTGAAGATTTTTGTAGGTACTATCTAGACAACTAATCTATCATTCATTGTCTTATCATATCTTTTTTTTTTCTATTGTTTCCATAATATATATTGTGATTTTTCCTCTAAAGTAAAAGATACAACCCTCCAATAATCACTATAGTAACTAAAATACTACAATTTCAAGGAAAAAAGTTAAAAACAAATACAACTGAAATAATTGAATGTGTCTCGCTAAGATCATGCAGTTGGGAGAAAAAAAAATGATTTTCGAGATGTTATTCTCGATTTTAGTTTTATTTGCAAAAATCGAAAAAAATAATCAGAAAATTACAAAAAGAAAATCACTTTTTGCCATGACATGTTTAGAGAAATTTATGCTCGTTTTTTTATTTTTGTGATTTTCTGCTGAATTTTATTGTTTTTATATTTGAAAGAAAAATTAAAATTGCAAATTTTTTTCTCAAAAAATTATTTTTTTCGCTCTCTCCACAACCGTTATTATGTCTATTGTCTATTGTTTTTGTGATTTCGTTGTAAATCATAACGTGTGAATAATAATAATTTTCCGCTATTAAATTTGTCTAGTGTTGTAAAATAAAAATATATATCAAAATATGATTGCAATTTGAAAATATTTTATTTAATATAGTAATTAGAGTTTCCACTTAGAAATAAAAAAGTATTAAAATCATACTTTCATTTATAATATAAAAATTGAAATGCTTCTGAAACAATCATGCTTAATTTTTTTTAAATGATGTTTATTAAAAAAAAACTCAATTTTTATAACAATTAAAATTAAGAAAAAAATAATAAACTACGATTACACAGCGTAAATTTAATGCAATTCAATATAATTTTTATCTCACAACTCCTCTACCAGGTTTTTATTTAAATAATTGCATGTTTGAAAAGCATGTGTTGCTCATAAATAAATCTCCTCTTCTAATTTATTATAGATTGTATCCGTTTGTACTCACAAAAGGAAGAAAATAAATCTGAATAACCACACAACTTTTTTTTTTTTTTTGTGAGTATCATTAAAACCTCTATATATATTTTATAGTACATCTTTCTCTTATCTCTTTGAACGGACTTTCTAAATTATTAAATCTCATATTTCTCTTATCTTTGAACACTCTTCTCTGAAAATAAAACGACAACTCAATCTACCCTTTGTTTCTCTTGATTGGCATCTCAAATAAAGGCCATTTTTCTACTCTTCCATCGTTTAAGTCTAACAAATAAGGCACACTGTAAATAGGTTTGCCTATGCATAGGCGGATCAAATAATTAAGCCCACTGTAAACCAATTACCCTACTCTGAATTTTGAAACAAAAAGTGTATGAATCTCAACAAAGTTGAATGGTTGGAATTGGAATAACAAGAACCTGTTATTCCATCTGAATAACAACAGATTTATTTCCATTTACTATTGGGTTATTGCCTCTCACATTCAAAACTATTAATTTTGTCATATCTTTTGACCACTAAAATTTCTGTGGATTATTTTCTGCACAACCCACATAAAATTTCATGTCATTTACTATTCGATTTTTGGAAAAACAAAACTAAAATTGCAAAAATCGTCTCGAAAATCGATTTTTCGCTCTCTCCACAACCATTACTATGCATGTTGCATGTCGCTTTCGTGATTTCGTTAAGTAGTTTTTTTAATATATGAAATATTATAATTTCATTAAGAAGGAAATTCACTATTTTAATAGTTTACATGGACACACTAGAAATTCTCCCAATTTTTTCTTAACCGGACCATTGTCATTGTTGGATTGTTGTCATGAAGAGGGTTTAGGGTTCCATTGTCATTGTTGTCAGTTGACCGGACCCAACTTGGGGTCAAACAACTACTACTAGGAATCTAGAAGTATATTTTCAAGGAAAAAAAATATAGAAATAGACGCATGTTTTGGAAAAACATTTCTAGGGATAAACACAAATATATATTTTGTTTGAGTTTTAAGTATATTTTTATAATTTTTTTCTGACAATGGTATTAATATAAAGGTGTTATGAATATAATGGATGGTCCATTCATGTTGTAACTCTCATTATTAATCCTCATTTACTTCCCCACTACTCCACTACCATTGGAATTTATATCCCACTAGTGTTTGGAATTTAATCTCTTCTTTATTATTGTAATGGCTTTTCGATCATTTACAATTTGTGGCCTATAAATAGAGGCATTGTAATCTTGTATTGTACACATGAGAAATATATGAATAAAGAGATTGCCATCTTTTATGTGTTCTCTATCTTGTTTATTATTCTTTGTCTTTATTTTATAACACGTTATCAGCACGAGAGTTCTACTAGTTGAAGATTCGAGGTAACTTTGACATCTTTTATTTCAATTCTATTTAAATACATAATATTTCCAATAAGTAATTGCTAAATGGAATAAGTTATCAATTTATGTACATTTATTTTAAGATGTTTAGTATGGTTTATATAATTTTATATAAAGTGCAAATTTTATTAATCTTCCGGAAGAAGATTTAAAGATATCTTCTTGAAGAAGATATATATATGATATAGAAAAATTAATCTATGAAGATTTTAATAAATCTTTCTGAAGAAGATTTATATGATGTACAAATTTTGTATGATGTTCATTTTGTTATTTTTTTTCAATAATTTAATCTTCTCGAAGAGGATTTCAAAATATATTAAGGTCTTCCTGAAGAAGATTTCAAAAGATATTAAGAAGTTCTTCTTGAAGAAGATTTCAAGAAATTTTATATGATGTCCGTGTTAATTTTATTTTTCAATAATCATCTTCCTAAAGAAGGTTTCAAGAAATATAATTTGTTCAAGAAGATTTTAAGAAATTTTCCTGAAGAAAATTCCAAGGAAATTTATATGAAACAGAAATTTAAATGATGTTCATACTATGTTTTTCAATAATTTAATTTTCTTGAAGAAGATTTTTAGAAATGTTTTAGATTTCTTGTATCCTTATGGTAGAATAAAATAAAGTTGCTGATGATCATGAATTTTGTCCAATTAGTTATGTAGCAACACATAATAATAACAATAATTTCAGGACGAACTCGTCGATGTGGACGTGATAATAAAGAAAATACACATCTTTCCACCGGAAGTGAAGAAATAATGAGAAAGAGAAAAATAGACATAATAGCTAATGAGAGAATTCATGTTATTGTTGTGGTGATAAATGTCTTTAGTCACGTACCTGTTGTACGTCAAAATATTTTGTTGACATATATCAAGCACCACTAATAATAATAAGAAGAAAAAGATTGAGACAAATTTTTTTTAGGTGATCTCGATCTTATTTTATTTGATGTTGCTCATTTGAATTTTCTTCATAGTAATTACAGAAAATAAAACTAATCACTTGATTAGTCATGATAGTATCCAAAATAAATAAATTAATAAAAATATTTTTGTTATTGTTATTGTATTTCTTATTTTTATTTATTACAAACTATTCGCATATAAATTCAATATGCATCGAATTGTACAGTGGCTATATAGTTAGAGCCAAGTGTCTGCTTGAAAATGGCTTCATCCCGCAGTGCAGAGGTATTTCCTAGCTAAGTTTCTTATTGTGATTTATGGACTCTTTATTTTGAACTAAAAAGTGGCAAGTTTGTGCCTTACACATAGTTGTAATTTTATTTACATCAAATCATTATATGTATAAAAAATAAAAGTATTTTTTCGGAATTACTTTATCACCCAAACTAGTCTAGTTTGAATTGGATTTGTCCAAATTTTTTTGGTGATTTTGATAAACAAATAAATTATTTGCATTATATGATGCATCAAATATATACTGGCACTATATGATGATTAATATATTGAAATTTTAAACCATTGCATCATACTGGAGCTATAGGTTCATTATATATTGTATTGAACCAAGTTTTTTCCAAATAATTTTATCCTGCCTTACCTCAATTTTATATCTCTTTGCTTCATGCCTTTATCCTACAATAAGAATTATAATCAACTCTGAATAATCTTTAAAATTATTTGCTTTTACTGGGAAATTGTTGAAAAATATATTTAATATATTTTAGTCGAATAATGCATGTTAGTTGACATATTTATATTTATTTTTATAAGAGATTGTAATTGTTGGAATTGCAAGTTATGCACCTTGATAATTATATATTGTTTATATAAAAGAGATGATTTTCTTAAAACCATGTATATATATATTTTTTAAATGGACAATTATATACTTATTTTATGAATGTATGTATTCAGAATTACATTTAAATACATATATTTATTTACGAGATTGTAATTGTTGTTAAAAAAAAAATTTGAAGGCTCCGGAAGAGCTACTTTGTTGTTACATGGAGGAACACAAATTTATATTGGTGATGGATTATGTTCTTCTAAGTCTCAAATAATTTTGTTAAGTATTAAGGATATCTACCAAAATGGATATCATGTTGAGACAATATGTTTATAGTTTGGCATGACCGGTTGGGTCATTCCGGATCAATAATGATGCGAAAAATAATAGATAATTAATGTGGACATTCATTAAAGAACCAGAAGATTCTTTAATCTTATGAATTTTTATTTGTTGATTTCATTTCTAGAACGTACACAAGATGATATTTGTAGACCAATATATCCACCATGTGAATCATTTAGATATTTTATGGTTATAATTGCTGCATCAATAGTATGGTCACATTATCAACTCGCAACTTGACGTTTGCAAGATTATTTGCTCAATTGATTTGATTAAGAGCATAATTTTATGATTATTCAATTAAGAAAATACGTCTAGACAATATTGATGAATTTATTTCTAAGACAATGCATGTCTATTAGAATTGATGTTGTATATCATGTACACAAAAATGACAACTTGTTATTTTGCATGCAACAACACTAATTTATATCGTGCCAACAAGCTATTATAAAACTTCCCCTTTATAATTTGTTTTTGGTCACATACCTAATATTTCCCGTATAATAATTTTTAAATGTGCGATATATGTTATAATTGCTCCACCACAGCGCATTAAAATGGGACATCAAAGAAAGTTGGGAATTTATATTGAATTTGAATCTATATATGTAATAAAGTATATAGAACTATTGATGGTAGATTTATTCATGGCTAGTTTTGCCGATTATCATTTTAATGAATTAATATTCCCAACCTTAGAGGGAGAAAAATAATCAGCTGGGAAAATATATTAGTTGGAATGAATTATCATTGTCTAATTTAGATCCTCATAAATAATGTGAACTAGATGTTTAAAAGATAATTTATTTGAAAAGATTAGTTAATCAATCGCCAGACACATTTACAAAGAAAGTGACCAAATCACATGTACCAGCTGCTAATGCTCCAATTAAAGTCGATGTCCCTGTTGGACATACTAATGAAATTATAACACGCATGAAGCGTGAAAAAGCAATCGGTTCTAAAGATATATATCCTAGAAAAAGAAAAGGAGCAAAGAATGAAAATGGTCAAGTCGAGGATATGATAATTTTAGATAAAACTCTAAAAGAGAATCAAATTATAAGTAATATTGGAGTTCCAGCAGAAACTCAGGTATCTAAAATTCATGAAATAAAGAGATATCGATAAATTATATTATGAATGGAATAAAATAGAACCGAGATAAAATTGATATCAATGATATTTGCATATAATATAGCGCTAAATATAATGAATATTGAGGATCATGACTCGAAGTCTATTAAAGAATGTCGACAAAGAAATGATTAATGTTGTCATGAGGGGGAGTTAATATGCATTACATTTTTCTTTATCATGGTTTTTTCCACAGGGTTTTCCTGGTGAGGTTGTAGTTGCGTATTAAAATAATAATGTACTCTTTTTTCCTTCACTAGATTTTTATCCCATAGGGTTTTTCCTAGTAAGGTTTTAATGAGGCATATTCTTATGAATGGACATCCAAGGGGGGGTGTTATAAATATAATGGATGGTCCATTTATGTTGTAACTCTCATTATTAATCCTCATTTACTTCCCCACTACCCCACTACCATTGAAATTTATATCCCACTAGTATTTGGAATTTAATCTCTTATTTATTATTGTAATGGCTTTTCATTTACAATTTGTGGCATATAAATAGAGGCATTGTAATTTTGTATTGTACACATGAGAAATATATGAATAAAGAGATTGCCATCTTTTATGTGTTCTCTATCTTGTTTATTATTCTTTGTCTTTATTTTATAACAAAAGGCGTATTTTTGGGGGAAAAAATTAAGTCTGGAGTAAAGCAAGTGCCCGCTCCTAACTTCATGTGGCGTTGAAAATAACAAAATTCAAGCTGCATTATTATGAAAATAATATAAAAAAATCAAATCTTATTTTAGATTTGTAGTATTTTTTTAATTTCTAATAAAAAATAAATAATAATAATTTGTATATAAAAGATGGTCATCTTTTAAATTACAACAAAATAGTAAGAAAAAATTTAAAATAAAAAACTTACTTTTCTAGAAACACTACTTATATACTGGACACGATTTGCATAGAGCACAAGAGAGTAAGTGTACGTATGAGACGGAGCTCGGGGGATCACGCTAAGGAGTTCTGTTCACTATTGACAGTCCTATTTAGTACATAGGAACAGGGTGGTGGGGTTAGTGCCTGGAGAACATGGTATAGCCTCAATGTAAATATAGATAAGTATAGAGATAGGACCTGTAATTAAACTTTTTTATAATCAAAATTTGTTAGCGGCAACTTGCCGACTAACCTTAAAAAAAGAGATGTTACAATTGGTACAATCCAATCTATTTTCATTAACAAGATTTATCGATATTGACATAGATTAAAAATGGTTGGATCCTGATTGATGTGTCTTTAATATGGCAATCAAATGACAGTCATATTTTGATGTGACGATAATATAACTTAAAAATCGTTTTACATAATAAATCATTTGAATATGATGTTGCATCTTAATTTCTTATTGAAGAAGAAACTAATTTAGACAAATATAATAATTTAAGGGACAGATTGCGAAAACCATATATAATTAGGATTTCTAATTGTGTATGTTTTCCAAATTAGTGATAAATTTAAAATAATAACAAGCCAACATTAAATACACAGCATGTACATATTAAAAATAAAAAATACTGAAAAAGTACAGATGTTGTTTTACTTCAAGCTTATATATTCATTTTCAAATTAAGTTCAAACATAATAGTCGATCTAAATCTCTCACATAATCTCCATATTAAAATGTGCTTGGAGATCAAATTTTATGAAATTATGAAAACAACAGTAATTTAAATTTTTTTTTGAAGAAGCTTGATTTTAGTTTTGTTTGAGTTTTAAGTATATTTTTATAATGGTATTAATATAAAGGCATATTTTTGGAAAAAAAAATTAAGTCACGGGTAGGCAAGCACCCGCTCCTAACTCCATGTGGCGTTGAAAATGCCAAAATTCAAGTTGCGTTATTATGAAAATAATATAAGAAAATCAAATCTTATTTTAGATTTTTAGTATTTTTTTTGAATTTCGAATGAAAAATAATAATAATAATTTGTATATAAAGGATGGTCATCTTTTAAATTACAAAAAAATAGTAAGAAAAACTTTAAAATAAAAAACTTACTTTTCTACAAAATTTATGTTACTTAAATTGAACGACCTAAATTGATCGTTTGAATATATAAAAAACTTGATTTAATATGTTAACATTTCGGTCAAAATGCTAATATTAACACATGTCAATAAACTTCATATAATTAAGAGAGCAAGACCAAAGAGTTGTGCATTCCAACTTTACTACTCTATCAAAATAGAGAAAAAAAAACAGAGAGATATTAATTATGAGGTGAGAGAGTTCTAGCATGTAGTTGGAGCCTCTCTTTCAATTTGACTTGTAATACAATTTACAAATCAGTTTAAATTTCTACATCTATTTGAAAGGAGCTTTCATGGGGAATGGACTCTGCTGCTTTTCCGAGAGAAGAGCAGGAGTCTGCTCTTCCGATCTCAATTATTCAAAATCGTTAAAATCTGTGCATAAAAAAGTTTTTTTATCGAGATACGTGAATGAAAAATTTTGAATGGTTGAGATCGGAAGAGCAGGCTCGTGCTCTTCTCTAAGAAAAGCAGCAGAGTCAGATCCGCTTTCATAGCGTGTTGACTGAAATAATAAATGCGAGATATTTTAGCATTTAATACATTTCATAATCTCTTAAATTCACCTAAAGACAGGCGCCGAAATATATTGCTCCTATTGTTTAATAAACAAAAAGAGCATGTCTGGCAGCCATCTTGTGTGGCCTATTGTGTGGCCTATTGACAAATTATGAGTTGGTGTCTTCATTCTAATTATCATAATGATTTCAAAATGTCAATTGTTTAGTATGAATCATTTCACATTAAACATATAATCTAAAGTGATATTTTAAATAATAAGAGATTATGTCAGATCAGAATAAATTATGCCAATAATTAATGAGGCAATATATTAGTAATTATGTATCTCATAGTGTTTATATTGAGTCTAATTTTTACAATACCTATATTTTAGTTAAAAGACTTATTTGTAGTTATATTTTCATGGCATTGAATAATTCTCCCTATTAAAAGTCTTTTCTTTTCCTTTCTAAAAAAAATAATAGGTGATATATGTAACAAAATATGTAGAGGTATAAGAACAACACACAAAGATGGATTTAAGTACAAAAAATGAGGGGTTAATTGATCTCTATTTTTATAAAAAAAAATGTATTTATGTATAACTTTATATATAATTTAGAGTAACATATTATAGTATTATAAAATTAATTTTTATTTTTCATAAAGTAAATTTGTATGATTAATTTCGCTATGTATTTAATCTCTGTAGTTCGAAATTCTAAACTGTCGCACCAATTATTCACAAGACATGTAACAATTATTCTATGAGTCAATTTTTGCCGAAATTTTTATTATACCACTGAAAAAAAAATTAAACCAAAATATGAGAAATATGAGAAATTCCATATCTATCCGGGCCGCTAAGCCAATCTGCAACTTCATTCTTAGAGAGCCGCAGATTGGTTTGGAGACCCCTAAAAAATATAAATGTATTTAATATTACAATGTATTTTTGGATTTTTGGGGGGCTACCAAGTCAATCTGCGGTCCTCCAAGAATGAAACTGTAGATTGACTTAGTGGTCCGGGTAGTTGAATTCATATCACCGATAGTACCGTAAAAGGGAATCTTTTACAATTACTTGATCTGGATCGTTCTTTTTAACTTGGCACGAATCTCAAAGCCCAATAATACTGCCCCTCAGTCAGCCTGAATCCCAACCGGCTGAGAATTAATCTTAAACCGTAAATATCTAATTGTAAAAGAGAATCTTTTACGGTACCGTCGAGGATATGGATTCCCGGGTAGGTCCGGGTAGATGTGAAATTTCCACAATGAGAATGTTTTTATTTATTTTTTTATTATAATATAAATAAAAATTTCGGCGTCCACTTTAAACAAAAACGGCTCGTACTATTGGGCCGTTGTTTCAGACACAGATATTGAGAGCCTTGTTCAGCACGCATATCGGACGGCTTAGATGCAGCCGACCTTGGAATCGAACGGCTCTGTGCCACGTGCTCGCCTGCATGTTATTTGCTGGAGCCCAAAAACCAAGGTGTTCTTCATTTTGTGTACGCCCGGATCATATTCAATAGGATTCCCACCGACCTCCTCTCTGTTTGCTTTTTTTTTTTTCACCTTCGGATAGACAAATTACTTTAGAGTTGATTCTGTATTGTACCTGTTAAAAAAAAAAAAAAAATTCTTTTCATACGATAGTTTTCTCAAAAATCATATATTTTTTTATTTGAGTGTAAAAATTATAGTTAAACATAAGAATCAATATAAAAAGTGAACTTTTCAACTTAATATATTTTTCTCTATTTACACAATAGTCGAGAATGAGCAAATGATGTGTCGGGAGGTGTGCAATGTGGGAGCATAGAAGGAAAAGTCCGTGACCGAGAAATGAAAAATACTCACGAGTCAAATCAAGCAATTTTTTTTTTTTGAAATACTTGATAAGCGGTGCTGTTAAGTCATCATTAAAAACATCATCTCTTTCTTTCTCTCTTTTTTTTTTTTTTTAACTTTGGCAAAGTTGACAAGCTTTTCTCTCTAGTCTCTACCCACGTTCCACACTGCTCCCTCCATACCTCAATTTCCCTCTCTCGGTCTCAACATAAATCACAGGCCTCAATGTAATGTCAACCTCCCCAACTCTTGGCTTCCTCCATTGTGCTGAATCAGAAAGATATCGTGAAAAAATCCACTATGAATAAAAAATAATCATCAAGTAAAAAAAGAATTCTATATTATGTTGATAATAATTTGATCTCTAACATAACAAAAAAATAAATTGTATAGATGCATGTATTCCCATGCATTTAGCTTTTCAGTTCATATTTACAAATTATCTTTATTTATAGTTGAGTAGATAATTTGAAAAGAAAAAAAATACATAAACAATATATTTTTACTAGACCATTACTTCGTCTTAAACAAAAAAAGACAATCTAAATATATTTAATGAAATGATTCTTAATGTGCTTAAAAATTCTTCCAACTGATATTTTATTTTTTATTCATGTTTGATCACAATAATTCCAAAGTATTATTCTTTCTAGATAGAATTTAGTAGGTTTGAACATTGGCTTATCACTCACTCTTACAAAATATTTTTTAATTACTACACGAAAACAATATCACCACCATGAATCAAGAATATTATTCACCTTATTTTATAATTAATTACCATATAAATAATTTGAATTTCTCCCGCTAAACTAAATAACTGATGAGCAGAATCTCCACAGCTAATTCTTTCCAGTGTACACATTTAATGATGTTCCAGTCCTTTTGGGATAATTCACCTTGATTCGGCTGGTAAGACTACGCGTCGCACGGCTCGCCGCTTTTGCGGTATGATACCGATAGGTGAACAGACCGCCTCCCTCCAGCTGGCCTGACGCGTAACGTGTCACCCCTTCCCGGTTAATTTTGATTTACTCTTACTCTACTTATTAGACGAGTAACGAAGCGGGTCAATTGTTATACTAATAAGCTTTTAAGTTGTTTACCCGTTTTGTTTATTCACAGGAAGAGATACAGGACATTTAGTTTACTATTTTACAAGGAACCCTCCGAGCACAAATTCTAACCTAAATAGTAACTTGTTATCTAAACGTGGTCCAAATCTTCTGTTACTAAATCTCAAGATATCGGTCCAACTTACAGTGATACAACGGACACATTTTTCTTATTAAACCATGTTTATTTTAAATTCCTGAAATCCAGCTTGTTTTGCCTATATAACCACACTCTTTCCCCATTTGAGCAGCAAACACTAAAACCTCTCTTACTCTCATCTCTCTCACTCTTGCTCTCTCTCTGTGAAAGACACAACCACGCACAACTCAGAAATGGCAAGATCTAGCTTCTCCTTGGTGGCAATAATGGTGGTTCTCTTCATGGCGGTTGGTGCATTTGCACAAGACATTTCGCCGTCTCCTCAGCCAGAGAGTGCGGCGGTGGGTCCCGCTTCCGCAATGGCCATGCTCTTCTCAGTTGCGATGTCTCTCTTTGTCGCTCCTCTTCTTCTCTCTCACTAGATTATCTGTTGTTATTCTTTCTGTTTTAATTTGGGTGTTGGATCTGGTATTTGGGAGGTGAGATTTGGTGGCTCTGTTTGTTAGAGCGATTTATGTGAGAGATGGATATTCTTTGTTGGTTTGTATTATATTTGTGATATTATTTTATTTGATTTATGTGAATAAGTTGGTTATTGTGCTCTAGTAGAATCTCTATGATTACTGTGTTGTTAGTTTTACTGCGATATGTCAGCTGGGAAGCCAAAATGGGAACAAATATAAATAATCTGACGAACTGAATCATGAATAATTTGATATGAACTTGTGAAAAATGTGGTAATGTTGTCAAATTGACTGTGACTAAAGAAGAGCCCTCTGTTGAAAAATGTGACTTGAGAACTAAGAAATTTAGAATCTAGAAAATTCAGAGGTGGCTAGTGTGCCAGATTGAAAATGACACATAATTCAGAAATTTGCAGGTAGGAATAATTAATTGCCATACGCATTTTTCAGTCATAAAAGAAAATTTTGGTTAAAGATTTTGAAGGTAAATAATTAATTTTGAAGGTAAATAATTAATTATTATTAATTCAAATTGTGTTAATAGAAATTATTATAATGAATAATTAGTCTAATATAATTTTTCTTCAAGTAATAAATAATCAATCAACCAATAACATTTTTTTTTTTTCATTTCAATCTCAAATTTTAATATGGTATCCGAACAAAATTCGACCATGAAGATTGAGGCTAGAGGTTCTACTGAAGAATTAGTAGAAGAAACAAAAAAAAAAAATATTAAAGAAGAAAAGGAGTCTGTTTAAATAATAACTAAGTAAAAAAGGAAATGAAAAACACAGGGTAGAACTAGGGTGCTTTTGAGTTCACTAAGCTCTTGGTGAACTCGAGTCTAAAACTCATCGGATCAGTTTCAAATGACGAATTCGAACTGTTCAAATCTATCTATCCATGCAAAAATTTTAAATTTGAAAATTAATTTTGCATTAGAGTCGAGTGGTCAAAAAACGTCAAAAAATAAATGCATTAAAATTAATTTATTAAAGAATATTGACTTTATCCTAAATCAATTCAAAAGTATAAGATTTTTACATGTAGACACATCACTCGTAAGGTAGGCAGGTTTCAACTGTCCAAATTCGTCGTTTGAAACCAATCTAATAGATTTTGGACTTGAGTTCAGCAAGGAGCTTGGTGAACTTAAGAACACCCTAGTTCTACCCAAAAAACACAAGTTAGTTTAAAAGAATCTGAAAATGAGTGTTGAAAATGTATTAAGGGAATGAGTGTAGAATTTGAGAATTTGAGAATGAGTGTTGAAAATAAAAATAGATTGTATCGATTGTAGAATGTTTAAGGGAATATCTAGCAGAATCTGAAAATGTATCAATTCTACCTTCTTTAGAATATATAATTTGTTGTATCGATTGTAATCAGCTGAATTATGTATTTAATTTTTAACGTTGATTTTTTAACTTATTAATTCACGTAAAAACAAAAACAAAATTTGATAATTTTTTATGAGCACAGAGAGAAAATAATATAAATTATATCCAACGGTTTTATTTTAGCGTTTATGATTTAAAATTTAAGTTATTAACGTTTTAAAAATGAAGGCACGGTGGAGACACAAAAAATAGAGACATTTGAACTCTCGTCTTTAGTAAATAATTATAAAGGTAATATTAGAAAACACTTAAACGGCTTGTTAGATTTTATAACCTATAAATAGACATTGTATTGAGGTTTGAAATAACAATTAAAAATCAATAAAATAGTTCTTTCTCTCAAAATTCATCTTGATATTAGAGCAAGATTCGACCGCTCTTGATATTAGATCAGGATTCGACAAGACGAATCAAGAAGAAAAAGAAAAAAAAAAAAAAAAAATCGATTACATCTAAAAGAAAAATCAACAATTCATGATATTTTTTTCTTCCTCAACACTTCTAATTATAAAAGAATAGAGGTGACCCATTTAGAAAATGAATTATTCAGTGAAAGAAAATATATCTTTCATTTAATGATGGAAACAAGTAAGTTAGGGTGTAAGCCGATTTCAACTTCTGGTGAACCACTACAAGACGGTGATCAATTTCAAAGTACTTGTTGGAAATTAATTATCTTATGATAACTCGGACTAGATATCTCCCTTTAGCAGTTAGTCAAATTTGTAAATTTTTTCATACTCCTATAACCTCACACTTAATAATAAATAGAATTTTAAGATATTTAAAATAACACCTGGTAAAGAATTTTGTATAAAAAATAATGATTCTAATGAAATATATGACTATTATGATGCATATTGTGTCGGGAGTTTTGATAAAATTAACAACTGGTTTTTGCATATTAGGCAGAAATATAGATACAATGAAAAACAAGAAGGAAAGTGTCATAGCCAATACCGAGTATCGAACTCCAACATCAATTGCTCTTACTACTTAGTACTTGCTGACATGAGTATAACAAATCATTCACCAAGAAAATGTTTTATAATAATAAAACTAGAAGACAGTTTAAAATCCAGTATTTCATGAGTGGACGAATCATATAGAGGTGGATTGTCATTTCATTTGAGAAGATTTAATTCAAATAAATAGAAACTCCATTTGTAAAAAGCGATAACCAATTAGCAGATGTGTTCAGCAGGGGCTTGGATCCAAAATCATTTGAAGAAAATATCAACAAGTTAGGATAGATCAATATTTACAATTCTAATTTCAATAGGAGTGTTGAGAAATAAAGAATTGGCCTCAGAAGTTCGTCATAAATCTGTTTAAGAAGAAAATCAGCTAGCATCAAATTATACTTTTAAGAGTCAAATTAGATAATTAGCTGATTTTTAGTAATTAGATAAATATGCACAATCCAGTACATTAAGAAAGAGTCTAGCGGCTAGCATAGTCACAAAATTCGTGAATTATTCGCGAATTATTCTTGAATAATTCGTTTTTTTGTGATAGCGAACCGAACGTCGAATTATTCGGTTGACCGAACTTTGACTGAATTATTTGCAAAATTATTCGTGAATTTTACTAATTTTTCCCGAATTATACGAATTATTCCCGAACTTTTTCCTGAATTTTTCCCATAACTTTTGTTTTGGTTTTTTTTTGCTCCCTTGTGGAACTGAGATTTCTGATCCAGATAATTCCGAATCATTCCTGAATTATATCCGAATTATTTCCGAAATACGAATTTTTAACCCCGCCAAACCGAATCCAAATTATTCAATTGTCACTATGGTGGCTAGTAAAGTAACAAGGCTACAAATCCACATGTGAGCACTTGTGTAAATAATCAGACCAAGGCAATAAATAACTATTCATCATATAGTCTCTTCTGTCTTAATTTCTAAAAAATATCAGTAAGAATGACCAGTAATTACAGAATTAGAATTCCAATTTAAGTTTTTGAACTTAATTGAAAAGACTACCCATTGCAGCAATTATACCGTGTGGTACCCAAGGGAAAAAAAGGGCCCTTGCTTTTATTAGCCATTAGATAATTTATTTGCTTGCCCATGTGTAGGCCAATAGGCTATAAAGTCTGCTTTCATTTTCATTGTAAACATATATTAAACAACAAGAAGCCTTAAATAGGAAATAACAACAGATTTATTTTTAATTAAATAGGAAATAAATCTGTTGTTATTCCTTGAATAACAAGAACTTATTATTCGGATCTTAACTGTTCAAATTTTTTCAGACGTAAATCTCAACAAAATAAATTTTTGATGTGCGAATTTCGAAGAAAATTAGCGGTTGGGATTGTATTAACAGAATCATGTTATTCCCAAGGAATAACATCATATTTATTTCTAAGTATTTATGTTTGTTAAGTATGCAATAATAGTGGAGTGTAAAAGAGAATTACCTACCTTCTCTGATCAATATCATTTTTTTTTTATGTTTGTCAAGTATGTAATAATAGAAAGTTAAATTGTACTAATAACTCATTATAAAATTTCCTTTTAATTGTTTCACATCATTCGTAGAATAGTTGAGCAAAAGAGGAAAAGACAAACTAGAGGAGTTCTTTCTCACAGTGTTACCAAATTGTATTTCTGTTTAGACAATTGTTCTATCAAATTAATTCTACACTCTTCTATTATATAACTTCTCAGTGAGTTCGATGGGTTCGATGACCGTCCGATCTGCTTTAAGATTTACACCCACAACTTTCACATCTTCTTTAAAATTGGTGCGCACGAATCTTAAAGTAGATCGGACGGTCCCTAAGCCCATCAGACCCAAAATTTAAGCCCAAAATTCAAGGCCCAAAATTTATGAATTTAGGATGCATTTATTGCACATGTTTTACATAGCAGGTCGTACTATCCAAATTTTGTTTTAATATCATTTAATTTAATAAATATCAAACGGTTCATGCCGTGCAATAACCCTGTTTTATAATAAGTGTGGACCAAGTAAACGGACATTCTTTCGAAACCGTTGCCAAGTAGATTGTTCGAGATGTTCAAGTTTTTACTCGGCATGAAAGATTGTTGAAATTTTAAAGAGAGAAAAAGAACTAATTTTATTGATTTATGATATTATTTTAACTATTTATAAGCTACAAATATAAAGAGTCAACAAACATTTCGTATTACATGATTTGTTATATCGGCTAATTAATACTAATTTATCTCTAATTTACATGCTATTAATGTAATTGATCGTTAATTAATTCATTATCTTTAACATTCTTTCTCAAGTTAGAATCGTAGAAACCAACTTGTGTGTAGCTTTTTTATTTTCTTTTGCCGACTCTTTTTTCAAGCTAGTATCATCACTATCACTAGAGATGGCAGAAAAGCCCATCGGCCCCCCACCGGCCCGACCCTTTACCCGGTTGGTCCAACACTGTAACAAGTCAGGTAAAGCTAAAGCCCATAGGAAGCCTGTTGGGTCTATTTTTCTGAAAGAAGTTTTAGGGTTTTTATTTACCTCTGACTTGAATTCCGAAAACCAAATCATCTCTCCCGCTTAGCGACTTAGCCGCTCTTTCTCCCTCGCTTTTTGTTTGCGCCTCCACACACGACACTCAACCTTTCTCCCTCTCTTCTCGCCTCCACACTCCACCTTTCTGCGACGAGCCCTACCACCGAAAACCAGTCACGCCCCGCCGCCAATATTCCTCTTTACTTCCGAGAGTCACCGATTTGCCCCGACACAAGTTCTCCGCCTCCAGTTACGCTCCACCTCAACTAACTACTCCGCCTCCGCCACACTAGCAGCCGCCAAATAATAAGTGTGTTTTATTTTTGTTTCTTTTCTTTTAAATTTTTCTCCTTTTGTTTTCAATTTTATGAATTTTCCTCCTTTTATTATATGTTTTCTTCCTCACTCAATCTCACGAACAAACCTTTTAATCTGTCTCTCTAACTCTTTTTTTTTTTGTTGGAAAATTTAGGCTACCGATTTGCCTCTCGCTTCAGGTTTATTTACTATATTACTCTTCTTGTAAGGGTTTATTTATTTAATATTTTGCAGTTGTACACATTAATTTACCTGAGTTCGTGTGCTGGCACCTAGGTGATATTTTTGTTGATATTTTTTAGTAGACCTAGTTAATTATTAAATTTGGAAAAATTAAAATAGGCTATTAGCACAGTTGTTCTTAAATCATGTTCTTAAATCAGATTGCACTTTAAGTCCATATTGTAATCTGATTTTGTAATTTGTGGAGGTCAGAGCCTCTGAAGCATTAGACGAATAGTGTAATCTTATTGTGCAGGTCAGAACCATTTATTTTGTGCTTTTAATTTTCTAAATTATATGCTTTTCAATAACAGTGTGTTAAATGCATGCAATTGATTAAATATTTTTTTTTGTAGGCAAAATGGCAAACCCCACAAGAATAAGAGTCACAAAATGTTGTAATGGTAACCTGCAAGAACCCACTAATCAAGAGGAAGCAAACTCTACCTCTAGAGAGGGCTCTGCTGCAACACCGGTAGCAAGTGTTGCTGCAAATGCGACTTCGACAACAAGTGGAACACCGGCCTCAAATACCCCTAATCAGTCTAATGTTGTGGATACATCTAGACTAAAATATGATGTGTGGGGGCATATGACAAAGAATTGTATTGATGGGAAATACAAGGTGGTATGCAATTATTGTGGTGACAAGCTTGCAGCAAACTCAAACAGTAGTACACGACACCTCAAATCCCACATAGAATCTTGTTTAAGAAAAAAAAAACAACAAAAATACCCTACAGCTTTCCAAAAAATGTTAATTACTAAAAAATTAGAGAGGAAAACTACCATAGCAAATTACACTTTTGATCAAGAAGCATGTAGAAAAGTTCTTGTGGAGATGGTAGTGTTGCACGAGCACGTACCCTCTCTCAATTGTTGACCAAGTGGGATTCAAGGCTTTTGTCAACACCTTGCAGCCATCAATTGTCCAACTCGTAATACTATGAGAAGCGATGTTTTAAAACTATATATGGATCGAATGAAGAAGACTATGACCCTATTGGAGAGCAATCAAGGGAGAGTGACAATTACAACCGACATGTGGACGGCAGACAATCAAAAGAAGTCCTATATGGCGGTGACAGCACATTTTGTAGATGATTCATGGAATCTACAACAACGTCTATTAAGGTACTGAAATTTAGTGCTTTTAGATTGGAATTTATTAGGTGCTGAAATTTATTATGTGTTGTTGTTGTTAATTGTGCTGAAATTTATTAGCTGCTGAAATATAATTGTAGGTTCCAACATTTACCTTCTCCCCACACCATAGATGTACTTGAGGGAACAATTGATGAATGTTTTTTTAGATTGGAATATAGATAGTAAATTGTCTACAATAACTGTTGACAATTGTAGTACCAATGATGGAGTTATTGAAAGTTTGGTCCATAAACTAGACGTTGAACAACTCTTGCTAGGTGGGTCAGTTTTGCACATGCATTGTTGCGCACATATCTTGAATCTAATCGTAAATGATGGGTTCGATGTAATTGGTCAAAGTTTAGAAAAAAATCGTGCTAGTTGTGTATATTGATCCTCTACTCCTAAAAAAATAGAAAAATTTGAAGAGGTGACACGGCATTGCGTATTAGTAGTACCAAAAAGTTGTATTATGATATTAAAACACGATGGAATTCAACCTATAATATGTTACAAATAGCCCTAACAGAAAATGATGTTTTCTCTCGTGTGAAAATACATGATACGCAATACAAAACCCTGCCTTAAAGATTTTTTACACTACAACAGAATTATTTTTCGGGACAAAATACACAACATCCAACCATTATTTTCCAAACATTTGTGAAGATTAGCTTTGTGAAGTTGGTTGCTAGATTCTAACCCAACTATAGCGAATATGGCATCAAGAATGATGGAAAAATTTGATAAATATTGGAGTAAGATACATGATATCATGGGTATTGCCGCACTTTTGGATCCAAGGTGTAAGATGGCTGTCATAATTTATTACTATAGGTTAATTTATGGTAGTGATTATGAGAGCGAAGTTGGAAAAGTTGTTGAAATGTGCCGTCAATTGTTTCGCGAGTATCAAAGAAGAGTTGAGAAACCCTAAGATGAGGAACCAAAAATGGAAAATAAACAAGGTGGTGATCTCCCAATTGGTTTCCAAAGATTTTCCCACAGCATGAAGAAAATGAAATTTGATAATACTATGGAGTTGGAACTTTACTTGGAAGAAGCATTGGTTCCAAGTGCCTCAGAAACCTTTGAAGTGCTATCTTGGTGGAAGTCTAATTAATGGACCCAAATCTCCAACTTTGGGAAAAATTGCTCAAGACATATACGCGATACCAGTTTCAACCGTTACCTCTGAATCAGCTTTTCGTATGGATGGACGAATAGTTAGTCCACAAAAAATAGACTTCATCCTAAACTTGTTGAAGCTCTAGCATGCGCACAAAATTGGTTAAGGGCTAAATTCAAAGGTATAATATTGTATAGTCTCATTGTGTAGTATTTTAATTAAATATGCTCATATTTTCATTTAACTCTTAGTTGTTGTTTTTTCAGATTTAGGTAATGGTAATCCATTTAAGACGTATTGTGTTGATTTAGATGAAGGCGAAGATGAAGGTGAAGATGAAGTTGAAAGTGATTGCTCGGCTATTGCTAATGATGTTGAGGTGACTTTTCTCTATTTTAAGTACTAGCCTTTGGTCTAGTGGCAAAGGCACATGGTCTCTATGTGAGATGTCATGGGTTCGAAACCCATATAGGACCTTTGTTATAATAACAAGGGTATTAAATAGTTGGGTGGCTTGACCTCCAACTTTACTCAAAAAAACTTTTCTCTATTTTTTTTTCTAATCTGATTTTGTAATCTTGTAATGGATTATTAATTGATGAACTGCAGGTAGAGTATTTGGTCCTACCACCTTGATTAATACCCTGTACGAAGAAGGGTTATCAGCTCTTTAAGGAATAAATGGTATGCATAATTAGTACATTTTCAACTTTAACTGCTGAATGTAGTTGATACTTAGTGCAATGGTAAATGAGGTTTATATTTAAATTTGAGTGAGCAGAAATAGACACATTATATATTATCTAGGTCTTAGATATTGTTTAGGTATAAAAAACAAGAGCATAGAAACACTTTGAATGAAGCAGATATCTAAGCTAATATTTGGTCTCATATCTATTTAAATTTTGCTAAATGTCTTCTATATTGGAGAAAGAAAAACAGCATCAGATATGCATCATTGAGCTGATTGCATCAGAGAATGTGCTTGTTAATCTTTTTTGTGTGTTAAAATTATGTTATTTTGTGTTAAAACTATGTTATTTGGTGTTGAACTATGTTATTTTAGTGTTAATTCTATTTTGTGTAATTTGATTGTGTATACTGTTTGTATTTGTATGGTATTTTAGTGTTAAATTTTATTTGGTGTATAACTTGATTGTGTAAACTATTTGTTTTGTTAAATTGCTGTTGGATGGGACCAGGCATGGTTGGGCCAGGCTGGGTAAGGCAGCCCATGAGCATAGGCAGGCAGGCATGGGTATAAAGGAAATGCCTACATGCAGGTCGGGTATAGATTTCCAGGCCCATCTTATTGGGCCATGCAGGTCGGGTATAAACTTTTATCAGGCAGGCCAGGCATGGGCTGAAGGATGTGTGTTTTGAAAGTTATATTTTTAATAATAATTTATATGTTGTTCATGATTTTATTACGAATGTTATTATTCATGTTCCTTGAGATTTATATGTTATATCTTTGGAAGTGTTCAAGAAGATGCTCTTGGTCTTGAACCATAGAACTCCAAAGATGAGAAATATTTAATTACTAAATATGTTCACAATCATGGTAATTAAAGAGGAACACTATTTACCGATGAAGATTGTCATGTCGATTAAAGTACATTGAAGTTCTATAAATGTTGATAAAGCATTATCATTTAATAACATGAATATATAAATGTGTATTTTATATATTGAACATGACCTAAATGAATGGAATATTATATGGATTGTGTTTTGTGTCATTAATGTTTTCATTGTGTCTTTGGAATCTTAGATATGAGATGTGTAGGTTTTTCACATGAGAAATATATAATGTCATGCTATTTCAATACTATCTTATGATAGAAATAAATTAGTAGTTCGTTCTGTACAACTTGTGCGGGAGAATCTATATGTTAATATTATCATTGTCCCTCAATTTGAGTTATGATATTACTGGACCCCTTGGTAAAGTGAAATTATATCGCATGCAATATAACTGATGTAGTTATAATTATAATTCACTTGAGAGACCAAGAAAACGAATATAATGCAAGAATGACACGATCATATTTTGCATATTATTCATAATATCATGTGACAATGACAAACACGAAATTAGTGAATTGAGTAAATAATTACTATGTTGTTTAAAATAACTATAATGTAATGATAGAACCTCTTAAAGTCAATAATATAAAATTTTATATTATTGCCAAGATGACATAGATCCTCTGTACGGTCACACCAACTGAAGAGAAACAACAAGTATTTTATATTTCATAATAATGTATTAGATAAAATACATGAGATGAAATACTAAAATAAAATGTTATAATATGACATGCTTAGATCATAAATAAATTTGTGAAGTTATGCAAATATTATTAGGTATAATGTTTGAATGCATTATAAGAATAATAAGAATATTGTATAATAGAATAATATGATTAATATTATTTGTTCATAAATTAATTTATTAAACCAATCACAAAATGGCTAAATAAGACTAGTGGCATTTGTGTAAATAGTTTAAACTTTACACAAATAGTAGCCCTAACCCCTTACCTATTTAAAGGGGTGTAATTAAGGAAAAATGAGGCTAATTTTCTGCTCCTCTTCCTTGGCCGAAAATTTCAGCAGCAGCCATTTTTCTAAAATCCAAAAATTACTCTTTCTCTCTTCTCTAGGCCGAAACCTTGAGGGTTTTACTCCTATGCCAAAAAGTACAAGAAAAGCTTTCATCTCTTCTTGTTAGGTGGTTGATCTAAGCATTGATCTTCACATCCATCTATCTAAGAGGTGTGCAAGTTCGTTGTTTAGGTTCAAGGTGAACCAAGAGGCGCTTTCAAGAAGAATACGAGATCTAGAAGGAAAACCGGCTTCTCTCCATCAAGAGATTTGACAATCTCTTTAGATAAAAGTTTCCATCATTTTCTCTTACAATAAATTAGATGAGATTAATTTATATTAATTTAGTACACTTTAGTTTGTTGAAGAAAATCTTGTTTGCTATTGTCATATAAATAAGATCTTTTGTGTATTGAGCTAAGTGGTGATAGAAAAATTTTAAATTCTCACCATATATGCATACACGTGAAATCCCAACTTGGGCTTGGTAAAATACCTGTGGGCTCGACCTATTGCCATAGTCATCACACTTTGTCGCTTAGGTGTATTTTTCGACCCTTTTTCAAGCGAGAATGTGTCTTTACATCTTTACTGCTTGGTCAATCGTTTTAACTTTCCTTTAAGCTGATTTGTGTCTTTTCTCCACTTAGATGCTTGGATCAATTCTTAAAAAATAGGAAACTTGATAAAGAAATAAACATCTTGGATTGTTCTTTTCAGATCTAACTTTTTTATCTTTCCCTTCTTCTCTTAATTCATTCCTCAGAGATCGAATCCTTCTCTAATGTCATGTTGGAAAGAGGAAAATAATTAATTCTATTGATTTATTATATTATTTTAATCTCTCATACGGTGTCTATCTGAAGGCTACAAAAATAAAAAAAATAAAAAAAATTTATTACATAATTTGCTATATCTGCTAATTAATACTAATTTATCTCTATTTGATACTAATATATCTCTAATTGCTATATCTGCTAATTAATACTAATTTATCTCTAATTAATAGATATTTAATTAATGTAATTGATCGTATTTTTAACAAAGATGGAGGAGAAATCAAGTTTAAACAACAAATTGGTAAAACTAAGGTAGTGATTAAAGTATCTTCGAGAGGAGATCACTGCGAGTCTACTACAACATATGGGGAAGCGTATCCCCTCAGGTATTGTACACTACAATACATAAGGAACAATCTGAATTTAATTATAGTCAGGCCAAAATAAAGTCAATGTCTATTGTAGATATAGGGGGTTCCACTTTGAGATTCATCCCAGGTTAAAGAACTTGTTTAGTGTTTAGCTTGCTGCTGAGGTGTCTTCATCACATCCACAAGTGCTTGATCATTAGTCTTGATTTGTTTCCTCCACTCCATGAGCCTTGCTGGCATGAGATCATCCATTTATGTTTTAACATGTCACCAATCCTTAGCTATGTCGATTTGGCCCTTGGATTGATCTTGGGTGCTGTGCATTGCACCTTAGCCTTTGATTGGCCGGCTAAATATGGTATGGCTTGATAAACGTGCTCATGCACCCCTGAAGAGGAATCCTCCATCTTTGGCTTCATCCAGGGGGAGAGCAACACGTGTTTTGAGGGACCATAGAGCTGGTAACAGCTGTAATAGGTCATTTGTCTTGACTTTTTTTTTTTTTGAGTTGAAGGCCCGTAGGCTTTGATTGAATTAAAATGGAACGGTCCATATTACATAGCTGATAAAAACAAAGCCTCGTAAGGCTGAAATCTAACTATTCTATTCTAAACATTACTGGTATTAAGTCTAAAGAGAAACTAGAAATAAATTATCCTGCTTGTTTCCTTGCTCAGTATATCGTCTCTAATTGTGTTATCCCTATGTGATGGATGTTTCCTCTGGTGCCCCCGAAGGTTGCATTAATTGGAAATCTTCTTGGTTGAGGGATGATCGGATGTTGAAATTCAACTCTGAAACTTCAACCATGGTGCCCATAAAGCTTGTACCAGTTCTTCTAGCCCAATTCGCCAACTTGTGCGGGTCCTGTATCGCTCTTCCTGTGGCTTTCTGCAGTGTGAGACCGGGTCTGAGTAACACTACCAAATTGGCACATTCCGCTACTGTCTGAGCTGCAGTCCAAACCGGCAATTCATCGACACTATTGCTTTGGACTGATTTGAGCAATGTCTGACAGTCTGAGAGAAGTTGAATTTGTACCCCTTCTTTTGCTGTGTACCGGTCAGATGCCAGTTGCAGCGCCTGGGTCATTGCATGCGCCTCTGCCTGAAGTGGATCGGCCGCCCGCATTGCTCCAAAGCGAACGGCATAGAGTTCCCCTTTATCATCGTATCCTGTGACCCCCCATCCCGCTTGGTTTGACCCCTCCCAGGATCCATCGCACATGATGACTTCTGTACCGATCGGTACCACGCATAGTGACTCCTGTTGTGTCCTCTTTGTCATCTCGCCCCCATTCAATCTCGTGTCTCTTATATCAGTATGTCTAACCTGTGCCAGAACTGATTTCGGTGTTGGTTTCTTGGTGGTGAAAATAGCTTCATTTCGGGCCTTCCATAGGTACCAGGCGATGCTTGCCAGTTGGCTGACCTGCTCCTTGGTAAGTCCCTGTGTGATGGCTATAAAGGCCTCCGGGAAGGAGAGTGGCAAGGAATGGACTCTTATACTTAGATCCGATGCCCACCACGTTGCTCGGGCAACATGACAGAAGAAGATGGTGTGCATGATATATTCATTCTCGAGACCGCATCGAGGGCATTTTGGATTGACAGCTTGTATTCTTCCGTGTAATTTGGCCGTGGTGGGTAATCCGTCATGAATAGCCCGCCATAGGAAAAATTGTATTCGTGGTAAGATTAACTTGTTGCTCCAGACTGTCTTCCAAGCTGCTAGTTGTGTAGTGGTATACTGTATTGCGATTTGCACCTGATGGCATAGCTTGAGGTACCCCTCCTTCGTTGTATACGCCCCTCGAGTGCTGGCCTGCCATATCAGTCTGTCTCCAATTAGAGGCCGAGACTGTGGTTTTCGCGCCGTGTTCTCAATTCGGTTGAAGGCTGTTTCTCCCATTAACAGCTTGATTTGTTCACTGTTCCATTGGCCGGTTTCTGCTTGAAATAGATCCGCAACCCGGCTGTCTCTCTGGGCGTTGGTGGTGATTACTCGAGGTTCCCATCCATCGTACCAAGGCTGGTTTAGGGATGCAATTTCTGTCCCCTCTCCAACATGCCACATGATCTCATCTTGAAAGAAACTTCTAAGTTTTTGAAGCTCTCTGGCCAGTGGGCTGTGATCTCCTGTACTCGCATTGGACCAGAAACCTTTCCTGGGGTAGTATTTCGCTTGGAAAATTTTTATCCACAATTTATCACGGTTACTCGCCAGCTGCCACACCAGCTTCAATAGCAGCGCATCATTGAAGAGTTTTATATCCCGCACCCCTAGTCCACCCTCTTCCTTTGCCCTGCATACTTTGTCCCACCCAATTAGTGATACGTACCTTTGCTTCTCCAACTTGCCCCAAAGGAATTTTCGGATTATAGCCGTCACGGCCTTAACCGTGCGTGATGGAATTCGGGCGACGGACATGTAGTACACTGGCAGAGAGAGTAGTACTGCCCTAATCAAGGTCAATCTACCCGCGTGAGAGAGAAGGTTTACTTTCCAACCCGATAACTTGTACTGCACCTTTTCGAGTAGCTGTTTGTGCGACAAGTCCCTTCCCCCTCTTGTTTGGGTCACCAAAATTCCCAGATACTTTTCTTGTTCCTGTGCTTCTCTTGCCTCAAATTCTGTCCTCACTGTTTGTCTTGTCTCCAATACACATTGGTCACTGAACTAGATTGTGGATTTTTGTGGGTTGACCACCAGGCCCGAAAATTCAGCAAAGTGGGTAAGAATTTGTTTAATTTGCTGTACCTCTGTTACTGTAGCATCCCCGAAAATCATCAGGTCATCGGCGTACATCAGGTGTGTTATGGATAGGGCTGAATTGGCTAGCTTGATTCCCCGTATTCTTGTTGCTCGTAGGGACTCTTTGAACTTTGTGGTCAAGAATTCCATCACGAGGATGAAGAGATACGGGGAGAGTGGGCATCCTTGCCTTAGACCTCTTGACGGTTTCAAGAATCCATCTCCTTGGCCATTGACCAAGATTGTGACTCTACTCATTTCCATGCAACTGCGAATTAGGGTAATTAGGCTATTCGGCATTCCTATTGCTTTCATAGCCCCAAAAACAAATCTCCAATTGACGGTATCGAATGCCTTGGTGATATCTGCTTTGAGGGCAAAAGATGCGGCCTTGTAGTTTGGATCTTGGAAAGAGTGTAAGACTTCCTTGATGAGGATGGTATTATCGGCAATATGTCGACCTTTGAGGAAGGCCGTTTGGCTATTGGAAATAATGCGCATCATGTGGGGTTGTAATCGATTCGCTATTATTTTCATGAGAAGTCGGTACATCATATTTCCAATGGTAATAGGCCGATAATCTTTCGGTCTTAGTGATTCATCCATCTTTGGAATCAGTACGATTTGACTTCTGAGCCAGTCTTGTGGTGGTTTGCCGTCAACGAAGGTCTGCACTATGGCCCGTGTGATACCTTCCTTAAAGGTACCCCAATAGGTCTGTAGCAGCCTTGCCGTCATCCCATCGGGCCCCGGGGCTTTATCGGGCCCCATTTGGAATAAGGCTTCATGCACTTCAGTTTGTGTTGGTGGTTTGGAAAGTACCTGCTGATCTGAAATTGGGATGGTGAGGAGGTCTGGTTCGGCTATGTGCTGGAAAAATAGATTGACTTCTTCTTGCGATTTCTGGTGCGGTGGTTGCTTGTATAGGTCATTAAAGAATTTGAGGAACTCAGATCGGATACCCGCCGTTGTTGTCACTAGTTCGCCAGATTCGGTCTCTACATGTGTTATCAAGTTTTTTCTCCTTCTGTTTGTGGCCACTACATGGAAGAACGAGGTGTTGCGATCCCCCTCCGTATTCCATTGTAGCCGGGACCTTTGTCTCCAATAATCTGCTAGATCATTCTCGGCTTGGTAATAATCCTCCAGTAGGCGGTTCTCTTCTGCCCTATCTTGCAAACTCGGGTGCACCGACTGTACTGCTAACAGTCGGCTATGGATCATGTTTATTCTGATTTGAGGGGTTTGCACTGTGCGGACCCATTGTTTAATTCGGTTCTGTAGAAGTTCGGCTCTGACTGGCCAGGGCATGTCGCTGGTTTCCTCCCACTTAGTCTCACAGGCCTCTTTGAAACCCTCATGGTTGAACCACCATTTCTCTATTTTAAAGGTTGTTTGGCCAAGTGGTTTGCCCTGTGTTCGTAGAAGGATTGGGGCATGGTCGCTATGGATTCTCGGAAGGTGGTTGACATAGGCTTGCGGAAATTTCTGAGTCCATGACGCGGTTGCTACAACTCTGTCTAGTCGCTCAAATATTTCTTTAGAGGTATGTTGGCCGTTTGTCCATGTGTATGCCGGCCCTTTGAAGCCAAGATCGATCAACCCCGTATTAAAAAGAAACTCCTTGAAATTCTTGTTGTTTGAATTCGAGTTTGGATCCCCCCCATATTTCTCTTGCATGTCTGCGATGGCATTGAAATCGCCCATCACACACACAGTTCGGTCACAATCCACTATCTGCTTAATTCTCTCCCAAATTTCTCTGTTTCCGGTGTGGGCCGCGTCCCCATAGACACACACTAAGGACCAGCCCTGGTTATTCGGTTGTTTGACTTGTACATGAATTACATTGCGAGATGTGTAAATCACATGCAAGTCCACACTGTGATCCCACAAAAGCCACAGCCCCCCCGACCGGCCTCTTGCCGGTACACACAAAGAATTCGGCAGGGGTTGGTTTTGCAGGAATTGGTCTGATTTTTGTTGCGAGCATTTTGTTTCCACAACGAAAGCAATGCTAACTCTCGTTGCGCGGAGGGAGCGGTTCAGGAATTCTCTCTTCCGTGGCCCCCCGATGCCACGGCAATTCCAACATATAAGATTCATATTTCTGGTGGGGACGAGTCTCGGCTCGGCCCCACTGTTTTCTTTTTCTTTGCTCGGAAAGCTTGTGGCTCTCCATTTGCTCCCTGTCTCTGCCTAGACTGCGAAATGTGTTTTGACAAGTCATCAAACTCTAGTATCCTTAGAGTGTCTTGCCTTTCATTGCGTTTCATCCCTGCATGAATTGCTAGCGGTAGCGGATTCTGTGCTTGAAAAATCATGTGCTGTTGGTTTATGTTGAGGTCGGGTCCTGTATGGGTGCTATCAGACGAGAATGGTGCTGTTTCGGTCGGGTCCAGGTGGTTTAATGTGAGGTGCGGGTGGCGGTGCTGTGGGGTTGATGGTTCGGATCTGTGCGATGATGTGGGGATGTCAGACCCGCTAGGAGGTTGTTGGCTCTGCTGGGACTGGTCCGAGTGGGCCGGCTGGTGGTGTCTTGCAGGTGGGTCGAGGTTAATTATTTTGGGTATTTTGCTGGGATCATTCAACCAAGGTCCTACAGCAGGTTTGGTGAGTCTTGCCATGTTCGGGTTATCGCGGTATCGGGCGTCTACCTTTAGTCGTTCCATCCTTTGTTTATCCGGGCATGCCTCGTGTTCGTGGCCGATGTGGGCGCAGAAAAAACAAACTTTTGGAATTCTCTCATATGACAGGTAGATTGGGAAATCTCCAATAGCCGGGTGCGTTGCCTTTAGTTTATCCTGCAACTTGTGGTCCACTATCAGCAGAATTTTTACCTTATAGAATTTGCTGTCACCAGAGAAGGCTTCAGTGACCCCTGACATTGGGGGGCCGAGTGTTTCCGCTAGCTGCAGGACTCCCTCGTGCGAGAGGATTTCTGGTGGTATGTGGTGGAATTGTACTGCCACTTCCATGCTTTCGACTGTGCGACTTATCAGATCAGACGGGCCGTGTATCCTTTTGGCTATGACAGCATCGGATCGGTATAACCATATTCCTCTGCTCATAACATGGTTCATGTCTCGTGGGTTGTGGAATTGTACCAGGAATACGTTCTTGGCCAGAGGTGATATGTCCGTGTCCGGGTGCGCGCCCCAGATACGGCGCATGTTTGTGATGAAGCTAGCTTCGATGATTTGTCTTTCTGTGACCACTCTAATCATGGCCGTCAGCAACCAGTTGCGAGTATTGATCCCATTCTGTGCGATCAGAACTCTACTTTCCTCCACTTGCCCTGAGCTTAAAGCTGCGAATCGGGCAATGAATTCATCATCAGTATTGTCCATTGTTGTGTTTGGTGGTTCGGTTTGAGATTGTTTGTGTGGGTGCTTGTAAGTTTGGGGGCTATTTGGAGAAGAGGTTGATTGAGAGTGATTGGGAGAAGAGGGTGATTGAGGGTTTGTTTTGGCGGGATGGTAGTGCTCAGTAGGGGCTTTTTTGTAGGATTTAATTTTCTCTGTGAATTCATTAATGGATTGGAGTGGCTCAGTAACTTCATTAATGGGCCTTAGCTGTTGTTGGGCTGGAGGTTGGGTTATGCTATTTGTAGTTTGCTGTAATTGGGTCGTATTGTTACCATTTTCATGTAAAATACTTTTTCCCTGGGGTGTCCCTCCTTCCTGCTCTTTGCTAAGTGTAAGATGAATTTGCTAAGTGGTTTGAGGGGTATTTTAGCTAAGTGTTACCATGAATTTGCACCCAGCATGTCATCCATACATTGTTTTGTTTATAGAAAACTAATTCTTCAATGACTTTGACCATATTATATACCAATTTGTCTTGGAGAGCCTATGAATCTTGATACTATGAATCTTGATACATTTTACTATGAAAGACAACAAGAATAAGGTGACAACTAGAAGAAGATGAAATACAATCCGGAGTAGAAGAAAGACAACCAGTAGAACATGAAAGACAACAAGTATAACATGAAAATACAACTCGTACAACATGACAGACAACTAGTGTAAGATGAAAGATAACTAGAAAAAGATGAAATACAAATACAAGAAGATGAAATACACAAAGAATAAGGTCAATGAAAACTAGAATAAGATGATATAAAACAAGAAGAAAATTAAATACAATCAGGAGTAGATGAAAGACAACCAATAGAACTTAAAAGACAATTAGTAGAACATGAAATACAACTAGTTGGACATAAAAGACAACAAGTAGAAGATGAAGCACAACAATTACAACACGAAGACAACCAGTACAAGATGAAAGACAACTAAAAGAAGATGACATACAACTAGAAGAAGATGAAATACAATAAGTAGTGGACGAAAGACAACTAGTTGAACATGAAAGACAATCAGTACAAGATGAAAGACAACTTGAAGAATATATGAAAGACAAGTAGAAGAAGATGACAAACAACAGGTAGAACATGAAAGACAAGTACACAATGAAAAGCAACTAGTAAAACATGAAAGAAACTAAAGAACATTTAAAACAAACAGCAGTGCATGAAAGACAACAAGTACAAGATGAAATACAACTAGAACAAAATGAAATACAATTAGAACAAGATGAAATACAACCGGTAGTAGATGAAAGACAACTAGTAGAACATGAAAGACAACAAGTAGAACATGAAAAACAACCAGTACAAGACGAAAGACAGCTATAAGAAGATGAATGACAACTAGCAGAACATGAAAGACAATTAGTACAAGTTGAAAGACAACTAGAAGAAGATGGAAGAAAAACAAGTAAAAAATGAAAAACAACTAGTAGAACAAGACAGATAACCGGTACAAGATGAAAGACAACTAGAAAAAAAGATGAAATGCAACTAGAAGAAGATAAAATACAACAAGTAGTAGATGAAAGACAACAAGAGGTGAGTGACAACTATAAAACATTAAATATAACTAGAATAAGATGAAATACAATTAGGGGTAGAAGAAAGACAACTAGTAGAAACGAAAGACAACCAGGAGAACATAAAAGACAACCAGTACAAGATGAAAAACAACTATAAGAAAATAAAAATAACTAGTAGAAGATGAAAGACAACTACAACAACATGAAATACAACTAGAAGAAAATGAAATACAACCAGTAGAAAAATGAATGACAACAACTACAAGATGAAATACAAGCAGAAGAAGAAGAAGAAGAAGAAGAAGAAGAAGAAGAAGAAATACAACTAGAAAAAGATGAAATACAACCAGTAGTAGAAAAGAGAAGAAGATGAAAGATAATAAGAAAAAGAAAAAAAACAACAAATAGAAAATGAAAGACAAATGAAAGAAGATGAAAGACAACCGGAAAAAGATGAAATACATGTAGAACCTGATGAAATACAACCAGTAGAACATAAACGATGACCAGTGAACATGAAGGACAACCAATAGAACATGAAAGGTAACCAGTACAAGATGAAGGACATCTAGAACAAGATGAAAGAAAACTAGTAGAACATGAAAGACAACCATTACAAGAAGAAAGACAACTCTAAGAAGATGAAAGATAACTAGAAGAAGATGAAAGACAACTAGAAGAAGATGAATTACAACTCGAAGAAGACGAAATACAACAAGAACATGATGAAATACGACCAGAAGAAAATTAAATAGCCCCAATAGAACATGAAAGACAACTAGAAGAAGATGAAAGACAACTAGAAGAAAATGAAAATCAACCTGTAAAAGAAGAAAGACAACTAGAAGAAGATGAAAGTCAACTGGAAGAATATGAAATACAACTAGAACATAATGAAATACGACTAGAAAAAAATGAAATACAACTAATAGAACATGAAAGACAGATAATATAACATGAAAGACAACTAGTTGAAGATGAAAGATAACCAGTAGAACATGGAAGACAACTAGAACAAGATGAAATATAACTTGAAAAAGATGAAAGACAAGTAGAAGAAGATGACAAACAACCGGTAGAACATGAAAGAACAACTAGTAGAACATGAAAGAAACTAGTAGAACATGAAAGACAACCAGTAGTACATGAAAGACAACCAGTACAAGATGAATGACAACTAGAAAATGATGAAATACAACTTGAGGAAGATGAAATACGCCCAACCAGTAGTAGATGAAAGATGATAAGAAGAAGATGAATGACAACTAGAAGAAGATGAAAAATAACCTGTGGAACATGAAAGATAACTAGAAGAATATGAAAAACAACCTGAAATATGAAAGACAACAAGTAGAAGATGAAATACAACTTGAAAAAGATGAAATACAACTAGAAGAAAATGAAATACAACCAGTAAAGATTAAATAAAACATGAAAGACAAATAGTAGAACATAAAAGACAACCAGTAAAGATTAAATACAACAAGAAAAAGATGAAATACAACCAGGAGTAGATGCAGGACAACTAGTAAAACATAAAAGATAACTAGTAGAACATAAAAGATAACTAGTAGAATATGAAAGACAACTAGTAGTGCAAGAAAGATAAGATGCAAGAAAACAAGAAGAAAAAGAAAAACAACCTCTATAAGATGAAAGTCAAACAGTACAACGTGAAAGACAACCAACACAAGATGAAATACTACTAGAAGAAGATGAAATACAACTGGAATGAGATGAAATAGATCAGGAGTAGATGAAAATAGTAGAACATGAAAGACAACCAGTAGAACAGAAAAAACAACTAGTACAAGATGAAAGACAACTAGAAGAAAATGAAAAATAACTAGTAGAAGATGAAAAACAACCAGTAGAACATGCAGACAACCCGTAGAAGATAAAAGATAACTAGAAGAAGATGAAACACAACAAGTAGATGAAAGACAACCGGTATAAGACAACTAGAAGAAGATGAAATAAAACCAGAGGAAGATGAAATACAACCAATAATAGATTAATTACATAAGGTAGCAGTTGAAAGACAACAAGAAATAGATGAAATACAACCATTAGTAGATGAAAGAAAGCCAGTAAATATTGAAGACAGTCAAAAGAAGATGAAAGACAACTATAAGAACATGAAAGATAACAAACACAAGATGAAAGACAATGAGAAGAAGTTGAAAGACAAGCAGTAGAACATGAAAGAGTATGAGAAGAAGATGAAAGACAACAAATACAAGATGAAAAATAAGTACACGATGACAGACAACTATAACAAAATAAAATACAACTAGAATAAAATGAAATACAACTAGTAGAACGTGAAAGACAACTAGTAAAAGATGAAAGAAAACTAGAAAAATATGAAATACAACAAGAAAAATATGACACACAACTAGAAAAAAATAAAATACAATGAAATACAACTAGCAGAAGATGACATACAACTAGAAGAAGATGAAATGCAACAGTAGTGGATGAAATACAACTAGTAGAACATGAAAGACAATCATTATAAGATGAAAGACAACAAGAAAATGAAAAATAACCAGTAGAAGATGAAACACAACTAGAAGAGGATGTAAGACAACTAGGAAAAGATGATATACTACTAGAAGAAGTTGAAATAAAATAAGAGCATGATGAAATACAACCTAAAGAACATGAAACACAACCAGTACAAGATGAAAGGCAACAAGAACAAGATGAAATACAACTAGAAGAAGATGACATACAACCAGAAGAAAAGAAAATACAACTAGCAGAACATGAAAGACAATCAGTACAACATGAGATACAACTAGAAGAAGATGGAAGAAAAACTAGTAGAAGATGAAAGACAACTACTAGAACATGCCAAATAACCGGTACAAGATGAAAGACAACTAGAAGAAGATGAAAACAATTAGAAAAGATAAAATACAACAAGTCGTAGATGAAAGATAACAAGACTAAGGTGAGTGACTGATGTCTCAATATTAGACCTATAAATCCGACCAATTTCTGTACCAATATCTGTATTTCAAACCACCAAATCGTGTCTTTTACATTGAATATACATTGAATATCTATAGAATGTGGTACTGCTGCGTTTTCATTCTTACTTTGCAGAAAACGGGCGAAATCAGGGAAGAATATGAAGTTCTGGAACTATGCACGCGGGCCGCGTCACATCCGAAACGGGCCGCATCAAACCCTGACGCGACCACAGACGCGACCTCCATTCTTACACACGACGAGCATAGACACGCAGACCGCGTCCACTGCACGCGGGTCGCGTGATTCTATTCCGGAAAGAAAATAGAAAAGGAATCAGAGGCTCAATGAAGGAAAGGTCGGCCAGATTGGCTATATTACGGGATTCCTTTCTACATTCCAGAGAGCGAGAGACAGATTCATAGGGTTTGGGCTTGACGGCTAGCTTAGAGACGAAGTTGAGAAGCGAAAGACGAAAGTTCTTCACGGATCTTCTTTGTATCTCGGGTTTTGTCATGACTATTTCATCTATTATTTGTGTTATTTGTTCTTTGACTATGTGTGAGTAGTTTTCTTAGTTTCTAGGGTTACGATGTTGTTTGATACTTTGTTTTGTATGCATGTTGTTTGAATCTGTGTTGAATGTCAGTGTTTAATTGTTTGAGTAGTATTTTAAATGCTTTGTTGAATTTGATTGAATGATTCTTGATTGTCTACTGTTAAATGTCTATAGCATCTTTCTTGTAATTTGGCCTTGATGTTTCTTTCAACCAAACTTAGTATTTGAGGTAGGTTTACGAGCCGTAAGGCGAGGCCAAAAAGTAACCGAGAGGTGAACTTTTCCACTTATCGAGAGGTAGTGGTTACCTTTAGTAAACCGAACAATTAACTTAGATTAAAAACCTAAGAAGGTGAAATTGCATTTCCGATACCAGGTTTATTAAGCCAACAAACAAGAGTTGAGGTTTAGGAACATTAGGTTCTGTCAATGAATCCTTACACTAAAGAACAACGCAAAAACAGACAACTGCTACATTCACTCGAGGTCCACGCGGGCCGCGTATGAGAGTACGCGGGCCGCGTATGAGAGTACGCGGGTCGCGTGTTCTATGCGGGTCGCGTATGAAAGTACGCGGGTCGTATGGGTACCGAGAGGCAGAGTTGATAATGAAATCGAAAACCCTAGAAACGCTTTTCTCTATTTGATAAAAACCAAAATTTACTTTCTGTCAATTTAATTATTTCTGTCATTGATTGGATTTAGGAAATTAAACAAACAAACCAACCTTTTCCAATTTCTAGTACCTAATTGATTTAAGTAGAGTTCCAGATTTGATTTTGAACCGTCCTGTGGATCGATACCTGACTAGACTATACGATAGGATTGTGCACTTGCAATCTTAGTCGGAAGTTAAATCAAGGTTAAAAGCTACAGCTTGCTGTAGTGAAACTTTGTGATACACTTTTGTGCGAACAAGTTTTTGGCGCCGTTACCGGGGACGGCATCATTTATCTTTTCTTGATTTTTGCTTATTTTGGTTAATCTAGATTTTAATTTGTATCTTTTCTTTTATTTTTCCCTCTTTCAGGAACACACTGGCTTTCATACCACCTCCTACGGGCGATTACCATCTCAGGAGCAGAGGACCGATACCTGACGCGACCCGCATAGATTTGCACGCAGACTGCGTACCTCTTCTCAAAACTGACACTAGATCTGTGCGCTCAGCCCCAGCTGGAACACCTCCTCATGCGACCCGCATACGAGACACGCGGTCCGCGCAAATCGACCCAGACAGACAGGGACCTTCCAGCAGAGCTGCTGAGCAACAACGGAGACGAGCAACGGGACGAGAATCTGACTGATGATGAGTACCAGGAAGACGTCGTACCAAGGACATTGCGAGAGTTCAATGTACCAAGGGCTGGAGACGTAAGAGGAGCAATCAGACTGCCGCGAATTGCAGGACAACAACCGAATTTCAATCCGGGCGTTGTTAACATTGTGCAGCAAAACACTTTCCATGGGTTGGATCACGAGGATCCACATGCTCACCTCCAAACTTTTCTTAAATGTTGCACTACCATTAGAACAAATGGCGCAACTAATGATTATATCAGACTTGCTTTATTTCCTTTCACTCTTAGGGATAAGGCCAAAAAATGGTTAGGGTCACTACCAAGGGATTCTATTACCAACTGGAGGGAATTGTCCAATTCATTTCTGACTAGGTTTTTCCCTCATAAGAGAACTGCCCAGGTAAGGACCCAACTGACCAACTTTAGGCAAAGGTCTGACGAACCCCTGAACGAAGCTTGGGAAAGGTTTAGGGAGTTACAATATTCTTGTCCACACCATGGTATTCCTGATTGGTTGTTAATTCAAACTTTTTATGATGGGCTAACAGAAAGCACTCGCACTTCTGTTGATGCTGTTGCAGGTGGAGCGCTAATGGAAAGAGAGCCTCTTGAAGCAATGAACTTAATCTACAGCATGGCTCAGAACCAACAGTGGTCCGGCCGCGACAATTCCAGACCTGGAGGAGGCGGCCGATTCGAAGTCGATCAGATCACAGCTCTAACCGCCAAAATGAATGCCATGCAAAAGGCATTCGACAAGATGAGCGCCAAATCAGTCAGCAACCATCAACCACAGTCTTGTGCCATGTGTGGTGATAGAGGGCACTCTTACGAACATTGCCCGTTAGCGCAAAGGGATGGAGAGACCGAGCAAGTCAACTCTCTCAACAGCGAGCCATCCTACTTTCCAAAACCTCCATTCAACCGAACCTACTCCAAGGACCCGGTTGAGCAACAGAACTGGAGGTGGAAGCAAAACAACTCCGCACCATTCAACAACCCCTCGAGCAGCGACAACCGAAACTTCTATCAGAATGCCTCTTTCAACAATTAGGAGCCACAACCTCCACCACCAAAGCCGTACATCACTCCAGATGTCACTGATTTCATGAACGAGCAAAGCAAAATGAATCAGATGATGTTCGAGCAGATGCAAGCGATGAGTGCACAAATGGCCGGTTTAGCTGCTCACAACAAGATGATGGAGGAACAATTGAGTCACCGAGCCACCTCTAGCCGACCACCACAAGGGAAGCTCCCCAGCCAGCCAGAGCTTAACCCAAGAGAGGAGGTCAAAGCTGTCACATTGAGAAGCAGAACTCAATATCAAGAACCACCCAAGCCAACAGACCAGACCTCAAAGCACGCGGGCTGCATCATTGACAAGGGCCCCGCGTCACCTCCTGAAGAAGAGAACCCTGCCCGCGTCGAACTGACTCGACCGGCAATCATTGCTGAAGAACGTGTGAACGTGGGCCGCTTAACGTCCACGCGGGTCGCGTCGAAGGAGACTGACAATCAGAGAAGGAAGGGGGCTGAGAAACCGCCACCTTACCGGCCACCTGTACCTTTCCCACAGAGACTAGCTGAGCACAGGCTCAATGACCAGTTCGCCAAGTTCATTCAAGTCATCAAGCAGCTGCACATCACCATCCCATTCACCGAGGCATTGACTCAAATGCCGACTTATGCCAAGTTTCTCAAGGACATCCTCTCGAACAAGCGAAGCTTAGGGGGACATGAGACGGTGAGATTAACAAAACAGTGCAGCGCAATTTTTAGAAATGAGCTCCCACCAAAACTGGAATCCCGGCAAGTTCTCTATTCCTTGCACAATCGGGAAAGCAACGATCAAGAAAGCCCTATGTGACTTGGGCTAGCGTGAGTCTCATGCCACGCACAATCTTTGATCGCATGGGGGTAGGTGAGCTCAAACCTACGCGAATGACTCTGCAACTGGCAGACTCTTCTGTGAGGCGACCACTTGGAATAGTGGAAGATGTGCCAGTTCGAGTTGGCAAGTTCTATGTGCCCGTCGATTTTGTGGTCATGGAAATGACAGAGGACAAGGAAGTACCAATCACTGGGACGGCCTTTCCTCAGAACAGCGGGAGCACTGATGGACATGAAGGATGGGACTCTGACCTTGCGGATTGGGGATGAGAAAGTCCGGTTTGATCTCAACCGAGCTATGAAGTACCCAGATGAACCAGAGACATGTTGCGCGGTCGACGTGGTTGATAAATTGGCCAAAGGCCCACTCCGTGAGGAATATGGCAGCTCATTTAAAAATTATCCTGATTATTTGGCTGATTTGCAGGTGAAGAAAGCTGGCAAAGAGAAGATGTGTGCAACAAAAGCGAAGTTTGACAATCTGGAGGAACTGACACACGGACCGCATGCATCTTGCATAGACCGCGTGCCACAGTCAGAGAACCTGGAGAATAGAGGAAGCGGGTCGGTGAAACTGACGCGAGGTCCGCACGCGAGCCGAGTGCACCAGAGCGGGACGCGTCAAGGCACAGACAGAGCAGCTGACTCCTGAACTTAAGCCTCTTCCAGCTAACCTCAGGTATGAGTTCCTAGACCCGAATAAATCTTGTCCTTTGATTCTGAATGCAGATCTCGACCAGGATCGCAACCTCAGATTCTTAGAGGATTTGAAAGCTTAGCAAACTGTGATCGGGTACTTGATCGGGAAGCTGACAGGCTCAGCACACAACTTCTGGCATTCGAAGTTTAGCAGGGCACACGGACCGCACGCAAACACACACGGTCCGTGCACGATCCCGCCAGACTACTGATTAGGTGTGTTTTCTTTTCCCCAGGTTTTACTTTTTTTTTTCTATCCATCTGTCTTGAAGCATTGAGGACAATGCTCAGATTAAGCTTAGGGGGGAGAACTTTGTATCTTAGGTTGCAGATAAGTCATTTTTAAACTTTTTACCTTTTCTTAGATCATGTTTACTTTCTCTTGCACTTTTAGGTGATAAATCTGCATGATTGCTTGAATTAAGGACTTTTATGAAAATCTTGGTTGTGATTTGGGATGACCTTGAGATATTAGAACTAACCCCATAATTGATAAAGAACTGATTAGGAAGGGATGTTTTGAGAACTTGAGAAGAAGAAAACTTGAATTGCATCGAAAAACCATTTTGAAACCGAATTGTGACTTTTAAATAGGGAAATGGGGATTTAAAATAAAGAAAGATTGGCATATCCATTGGTATGAATGAATACCATTGGATGTGTGTATTCATGGTGTAGGCGTAAAATAAAAAAATGAATGATAAATGAAAAGATGGAGAACAAAAGAGTACTGGCAATAAGTCCAATTGGGCGCCTTTGAGCTCGTCTCCCAAATTTAGAAAAGAAAGGAAACTTTGCATACACCAACACACGAAGTCCTCGACTTTCTAACCTAAGCTTGTTCCAAGCTTGGGGGGGTCAAAAAGAAAAGAAAAATCACCACAAACGAGGGCATAGTTTCAGCACAAGAATGAGAAATTGATCAATTCGGGTAATTAACTTTGCAAGTCTTAGAAACATTTCAGAATTTGAAGTTTGATTAGTCAATTTGTGTGGTGAATCAAAATTGATCAAGTCTAAATTATACCAAAAGGATTCTCGAAGTTTTTGATTAAAGCAATTCATGTAGATTTTCACTTTTAGGAACTTAATCTGCATTAGGTAAGAGTAGAGTCCAACCCGGTACCTAAGTACGATCTTTGCTTGAGGACAAGCAAGATTTAAGCTTGGGGGAATTTGAATGTCTCATATTAGACCTATAAATCCGACCAATTTCTGTACCAATATCTGTGTTTCAAACCACCAAATCGTGTCTTTACATTGAATATACATTGAATATCTATAGAATGTGGTACTGCTGCGTTTTCATTCTTACTTTGCAGAAAACGGGCGAAATCAGGGAAGAATATGAAGTTCTGGAACTATACACGCGGGCCGCGTCACATTCAAAGCGGGCCGCATCAAACCCTGACGCGACCACAGACGCGACCTCCATTCTTACACGCGACGAGCACAGACACGCGGACCGCGTCCACTGCACGCGGGTCGCGTGATTCTATTCCGGAAAGAAAACAGAAAAGGAAACAGAGGCTCAATGAAGGAAAGGTCGGCCAGATTGGCTATATTACGGGATTCCTTGCTACAGGGAGTGGATTCTATTCATTATTCTACATTCCAGAGAGCGAGAGACAGATTCTAGGGTTTGGGCTTGACGGCTAGCTTAGAGACGAAGTTGAGAAGCGAAAGACGAAAGTTCTTCACGGATCTTCTTTGTATCTCGGGTTTTGTCATGACTATTTCATCTATTATTTGTGTTATTTGTTCTTTGACTATGTGTGAGTAGTTTTCTTAGTTTCTAGGGTTACGATGTAGTTTGATACTTTGTTTTGTATGCATGTTGTTTGAATCTGTGTTGAATATTAGTGTTTAATTGTTTGAGTTGTATTTTAATTGCTTTGTTGAAGTTGATTGAATGATTCTTGATTGTCTACTGTTAAATGTCTATAGCATCTTTCTTGTAATTTGAAATACAACTAGAACATGATGAAATACGACCAGAAGAAAATGAAATACAACTAATAGAACATGAAAGACAAACAATATAACATGAAAAACAACTAGTTGAAGATGAAAGATAACCAGCTGAACATGGAAGACAACTAGTACAGGATGAAATATAACTTGAAGAAGATGAAAGACAAGTAGAAGAAGATGATAGACAACCGGTAGAACATGAAAGAGAACTAGTACACGATGAAAGACAACTAGTAGAACATGAAAAAAACAGAATATGAAAGACAACTACTAGTGCAAGAAAGAGAAAAGTCAAGAAAACAAGAAGAAAAAGACAAACAACATTTATAAGATGAAAGTCAAACAGTAAAACGTGAAAGACAACCAACACAAGATGTTCATGTTCTACTGGTTCTATTTCATCATGTTCTAGTTGTATTTGATCCTCTTGTTGTGTTTCATCTTCCTCCATTTGTCTTTCATCTTCTACTTGTTGTTTTTTTCTTTTTCTTATTGTCTTTCAACTTCTTCTATTTTCTACTACTGGTTGTATTTCATCTTTTTCTTGTTGTTTTTCATCTTCTTCTGTACGGGTTGTCATTCATTTTTCTACAGGTTGTTTCATTTTCTTCTACTCAAAATCTCGTGCTAAAGAGCGTGGAGGTTCGAGTCCTCTTCAAGGCATAATATTTAGCTCATTGAATGAGCATTCTCAATAGCATATTTCGGCTCTGAATTTCTCTTATTTCTCTTTGACTCAGGGATCTGATATAAGATCATTTATTATCAGAACTCAGACGTTGTATTTCATGTTGTTCCAGTTGTATTTCATCTTGTAGTATTTGTCTTTCATCTTCTACTAGTTTTTTACCATTTTGTTCTAGTTGTCTTTCATCATGTACTAGTTGTCTTTCGTATTCTACTAGTTGTCTTTCTTCTACCCATGATTGATTTCATCTTCTTCTAGTTGTATTTCATCTTTTTCTAGTTGTCACTCACCTTATTCTTGTTGTGTTTCATATACTACTTGTTGTATTTTATCTTCTTCTAGTTGCATTTCATCTTCTTCTAGTTGTCTTTATTTGTACCGATTATCTGTCATGTTCTACTAGTTGTCTTTCATCTTCTACTAGTTTTCTTTCATCTTCTTCTAGTTGTCTTTCATGGTTTGCTAGTTGTATTTTCTTTTCTTTGCTTTGTTGTATTTCATCTTGTCTGGTTGTGTTTCATGTTCTTCAGGTTGTATTTCATCTTGTTCTAATTGTATTTCAGCTTCTTCTAGTAGTATTTCATCTTTTCCTAGTTGACTTACATCTTCTTCTAGTTGTGTTTCATCTTCCTTAAGTTATATGTCATCATTTCTAGTTGTCATTCATC